>PVHP010001937.1:0-57786 GCA_004024765.1 Zapus hudsonius | reverse complement strand
AAGAAGTGTTTTGTGTTTCTCTTCTCATTTTCAAGAATAAAAAATTGTTTTGTCTTCTCAGTTTTCAATCTTTTGGATTCAACCGTTTTCCTAGATTAACTATCAAAACATTTTTCTTTCCAATATAAGCCATTTTTATTTTTTATCTCATAGAAGCTTAGAAAATACCCAATTGTGATTTCTTATTCTTTCCAGTACTTCTGATGAGGTGCTGTGGACTATGAATGAAAGTTCTCTCTCTTCTTCAATGAAAAGATTTGATTGGATCTGTTCAAGTTCAGATACCAACAGGAAAAGACAAAGTTGCATACCAAGGTAAGTAAACTGTTCCAATTGCAACCCATCAGTGAGAGTTGTGAAACAAGCCAGCATTGAAAATTTGACTCCATTGGAACAGAAAACTAGAGAAATGTTATATATTTCTTCATTTTAGGCATATCTAAAATTTCTGTTATGTACTATTTTCTAGTTTTTCAGTTTCATTGTTTATGAACTTTAATTGAAACTAAACATGTCTGATATCTGAATTACTAAATTCCTTTTCAGATTTTGACATTACGATGATGTCCTAAATTCCCACACAACCCTGTTGAGGACCTACTTTGCTCCATTCTTGGTGCTACCGATATAGGCAGGAATAAAAAGAACTTCTTATCCTAAGAGCTCTTTCAATGTGTCATGGAGAAAGATATAAACAATGTACAAATAGACACTAATAACAAGGAATTTGAGAGGATGGTCAATACTCTAAAAAACAGAACTATGGATAAAAATTGGCAGGTTAGGAAAGAAGATCAGTAACTTTAAATAAGGTTTTCAAGGAGGTGATGTCTTTGGAGCTGAGATGTTAATGACTAGATATGAAGGCCTGGAGTACGAGTGTGGCCAACAGGAGAGGTAGTGAGCACTGGTGCGGAGTCAGAAGGAGCCACACTGACCAACAAAGAGAATAACACAGGATGAGCTGAGTCACAGTCAGGGGAGATCTCGAAGAGAAAGGAAGGGAACCTGGCTTTGCATGACATCACCATGTTTCCCACAATCTGATACAAGCCATATATCTTTGTTAAATTACCCATTATGACATTAAGGAAATAGGGGAATAATGATAGATCAGGGATCTCAAGACTTGGGCTCAAACCCCTGATCTTCCTATTTCATCTTAGAAGCATGAAGGAAAATTTAATATTCACTAGGTTCTAACAACCAAGTTCTGAACCAGGCATTTCACATGATCCTATCTCATCAACTTGGAGTAGTTATTTCTCAGACTTCTAAACCTCGGTTTCTAACTTTATAAAGTGGAGAGAGTAATAAATGTTGCAACTCTTTTATGGATTATTAGAAAGGTGTATACATCCTAATTTATGTGAAAGTTCTTGATGGCTGAATAATCATTTAAAAGCATTACCAGAATAGCAATCAAGGGCTAGGGAGATGGTCCAGTAGAAAAAGCATGTGTCAAAAAAGCAAAAGAACCAGAGTTTGAAATATTAGTACCCTCATAAATGCCAGGTAGGCATGGTGACCCAACTGTAATCCCAGGTCTCGGGAGGCAGGATGGGACAGGGTATTCCTGAGGCAAGTTGGCTAGCCAAATCAGTGAGCTCTGGGTTCAGGTGAGAGAGGCCATTGTGGAGAGTTATTAAGAAAGATACCTGTTGTGAATCTCTGGTATCCACACACCTGTACATACATGCATGCACACCTATAAATATGTATACTCACAAATATACACATGCATGCACACAACACATACATACACAACAAAAAAATGGTAATCGCATTTCTGATGTTAAAAAATACCAATAATTGAAGATCTCTGCACATATGATTGTCACCAGACAAAAGAACCAAAGAGACAAGATGACATTCCAGAAAGATATCATTCCAGTTGAAGCCACAATAAGACCTGTAGTATAGAATTTTTCCAAATCCTACTAATTCCTGTTTCTCTTAATCATTCCAATTTACATATGCACCCTTCCAAGTACATGAGAATCAATTGCCCCATGAAGGCTCTCTTGTTTCTTGGTATCCTGTCACCCTGAGCTTTTCTGTCATGCACACCACCTGTGAAGTGTTTTCATGAGCTCTCACATTACTAATCAGGGAATCAAAAGGATCATATAACTTTGAAAACTTGGAAAGAACTGATAAGCACAGTAAGATAGCCTAATGAATTAAATCAGCCAACTAAAAACATTTACAGTAACGTGAAAAAAATTTAAGTATGTAAGAATGTTTTATATGTTAAAAATAATCACTTTTGAATAATTCTGTATTCATCATTATTCATAAGGTATCATTTCATTAACTTCTATAGTATCCCAATCAGTACAAAAATATATGTGGAGAATAATTATGCATTCTTTGGAGTATATTACCTTTAAAGCTAACTGCTAAAATTTATTTGCTGACTTGATACTGCTCACTCCCATTCACTAAGAGATGGCTCAGCAATTAAGGCACTTGCCTGCAAATCCTAAGGACCCGGGATTAATTTCCCAGTACCCAGTAAAGCCAGATGCACAGTGGTGCTTGCATTTGGAGTTCATTTGCAATGGCTGGAGGCCCTGGCATGCCCATCCTCCCTCCCTCCTTCTCTCTCTCTCTCTCTCTCTCTCTCTCTCTCTCTCTCTCTCTCTCTCTCTCTCTCTCTCTCTCTGCTTGCAAATAAATAAAAAATACTTTTTTAAAAAGAAGACTCAAGGTATGAACTCAGCATACAGGAATTCATAGTTGCAAACACACACTGTAGAATACTTGTCATAGATACTTAATGTTCTTGATGAAGAAAAGTGAGCTCAACTCTAAACAAACCCGCCTACTATGAATACTTTTCACTTTAAAATTTTCCAAGCTTACTACTTACCTCTGGAATACAAGTGCCTGTGAAACCAAACAGGCCATTGGCATTGTCACTTTTCTGTATTGTTAATCTAGCTGTAGTATTTTCTTCAGAAATGTGAGCTCCTCCATAGACTGAGATGAGTTTAAGAAAGAATAACTCTTCTCCTTCCTCTTCATTGTCATCTCTTGCAGAAACAATGAATGATTTGTTAGTTTCTCCTTGTCTGAACTCCAGATATCCTGAAATGGGGTGTAAATCATTCTTTGCAGGCATGGCATGAAGTTCATTAATTTCTTCAACAGTCAGTTTCCGCTCATAGGATCGCACGTCCTGCATCAGACCTGTAAATCTGTCACCGCCGTTCATCCCTGCTCCAACTCTCAGTATTCCAGGACCTGAAATTAGACATGGTTTAAATGCTATGATACCCACAGCTTTCACACCCTGAATTAAATACCACAGCTATCACACCCTGAAGTGCAGCTATGATTCAGAAAACAAGACAATTTTATTGAAATTGAAATTACATAACACTTTACATAACTAAAATATGATCAAACAAGTATAATTGTCTACCATAAAAAAGATGAATCTGTAAAATTAATTTTGGGACTTATGATATTGTATACTGCAGGGATGGTTATTATCCTCAAATTAAATTGTGTTATAGAAGTATTATCTATCAGTATCTCAAAACACATTTCTAGACATTTAAACATATCCAAGCATACATATATATATATATATATATATATATATATAGCTATGTATACATTGTGTGTGTATGTGTGTGGGTTTTTTTGTTGTTGTTGTTGTTTTGAGGTAGGGTCTCGCTCTAGTCCAGGCTGACCTGGAATTCACTATGTAGTCTCAGGGTGGCCTTGAACTCAAGGCAATCCTCCTACCTCTGCCTCCCAAGTGCTAGAATTAAAGGCGTGCACCACCACATCCGGCCTGTGATATTTTAAATTTTACTTGTTCATCTAAAAATGGAATGATTTAATTCAGACCCAATTTTAAAACTTTGGTCTTACAATTCTTTGAGAATTACAAAGCTTGCTATGTTAAAAAGCAAACACATCCACCAAGGCTCAGGGAAATTTGCAGAAGAGGGGGCAGAACGATGCTAAGAGCCCCAGAGTGGGAGGGCCTATCCAGAAGCATTGCCTACCCCCAACACGGACTGACTGCTGCTCTCACAACCACAACCCCGAAGTGAACACCAGCAATCCCACTGAGGAGGGCCCCCAGTGGAACTGTGGCAGAGACAAGATAAATGATGGTACTAATTCATGTTTTGTCCATAAAAAGTTAAAATTTAAATAATAGAAGAAAAAAACTAAAAATAAAAATAAATACAGAGAAAAATTCAAAATTGTAAAAACTCTGTTAGAGTCACTCTATAAATACAAAATGAGAATTGGAAAAAAAATAAATTCATCCAGAGTTAAATATACTGAGAATTCAGGAAAAACAGAAGTTTCAATGAGGGCTGGAGAGATGGCTCAGCGGATAAGGCACTTGGCTCCAGTGTCTGAGGCCCCGAGTTCAATTCCCCAGTACCTACATAAGCCAGACCCACAAGATGGTGGCCCTGGTGCGCTCTCTCTCTCTCTCTCTCTCTCTCTCTCTCTCTCTCTCTCCCTCCCTCCCTCCCTCCCTCCCTCCCTCTCTCTGCTTGAAAATGAATAAATAAAATATTTTTTAAAAGTTTCAATGGGCCAAATATATCTCTTTTCTAAAACAACGAATGGAATAAATGTAGATGCAAAAGTGGTTCTTTTCAGATCAACTTTATATTTAAGTATTAGGAACTCTTTAAAATGAACAATGACACGTAGTTCAACTGCATAACACTATGTCACTTTACGTCATCAACACCCCTTTTTGGGAATTTATTAGTTTAGAGTTTGATTTTATTCATTGATTGATAAAACTGGCTAACTGGTTTAACAGTGAGATCTCACTCTTGTTGAGGCAAGCCTAGAACTTTCCATGTGGCCCAAGTTGGCCTGAAACTCAAAATTTTCATGCCTCGGCCAGAAGTACAAGTAAGCTCCACAATGCTCAGCTTTGGATTGTATCAGTTTTTATTTCTGTTTTTCTTCTTCTCCTAATAACTCAGATAAGATACATATGGTGACAGCTCAGCAGTGGTTTTAGAAAATAACTAATGCTTCTGTGAAGAGTCCCCAGGCAGTGTTACAGATCCATCTCAAGGGCTCTTCTGGATAGCCACAAGTGCCCTGCTCTTGCTCCCACGCCTTCTACAGCCTCTGCCTTCCCACCCGGCAAACCACTACTGCAATGGAACTCCAGTGTGGATGCGGTTTCTTTTGCTGAATTATCTGACAACTGAGATTGCATTTCCCTAATTCTTAAAACTGCCTATGATAGCTCTCAGCAGCTAGACTCGAGGATCTAGAAATGACATTTTCCATATAGTTTTTGTTTCCTTTTGTTTTCATGTGATATAATAAAATGATATACTGAAAAGCCAAAATTCAAGTCTTGATTTCTCTGTGGCTTGACTGTATGATGCTTAAATTTCTTACTGATCTAACTTCTATTTCCTCACCTAAAGAGAAAAACAAATTGGGTAATTCGTGGGTAAAATGTAAGACATACAATCCTGAAGCCATTTAAACATCCTGCTTATTTAACTAATTCTATGAAACAACATTAATAATACTGATGATTCTTTATTGAATTTTGTCTGAATGATGGGTCCATTGATTAAAGTGGGGTATCATCAGTCTCTAGATATTATTCTTCTAGAGTGTATCTCTCCTTTTAAATCTAATAACATTTGCTTTATGCAACTGGGAGCTGCAGTACTGGAGGTGTGTGTGTGTGTGTGTGTGTTATTTCTCATGCTGAGTTAATCATTTTATCATTATACAGTGACAACTTATTGTTATAGGGGTTTGGACATGGGTGTATATTAGCTTGTTTATTATGGATGGGACTACATGAAGGGAACCTTTGTTGCACATGTGTATGGGGGCCAGAGGACAACCTTGGGTGTCATCTTCAAGGACACCATCTATCTTTTTAATTAGCCTGTGTCTCTCCCTGGCCTTGACCTCACAAATTATGTAAGAACAGCTGGCCAAGAAGCCCCAGGGATCCCCTCTACCTCCCAGCACAGGGATCGCAGGCATGCACAAGCAGGCCCAGCATTTTTCTTTCATTGGTAGTGTGTGCAGCATGTCCGTGAGCAAAGTGGAGTCCTTGCCAGCATGAGTGCTGCATGCAAACCCAGCTGCTTTCCAAGGCCAAGTACGGGTAGGTGTGGGCAAGTGTTTACTTGTCATGGTCTCAGTGGGCCGAACACCTAAGAACAGGCTACTAAACTGCCTGTTAAGGTCACCAGAAGATTGTGAGGGCTCCCTAGGTGTTTCCTGGAGGCCTCCCTGAGCCACATCACTAAGGAAATACCACTTGTCTCCTTGGCCTGAGTCACCCAGGTACCTTTACATTTGAATTATGAAGTGTAGTTCATTAAGAACTTTAAAAAAATCAGTTCATATGTAATTTTAGAGTGCTGTTCTAAATTAGAGTAGCAAATAAAATAGCATAAATCTCTTCAGCAAGCCTACATAGAAAAGGAACACCAGCTTTCACATCTGAAATCTGTTCCATTTTCATTCTTCTAGCATATCATCACCAAAGGAATCATGCATATACATCCATGTATATAGTCACACATGATGTGATGGCCCACAATGCTATAAGCAATCTTGCTGAGTGTAAAATTGAGTCAAATTATAAAAGAGAGGAAACTGAGGACTGTTAAAGAGATAAGCCCTATTTGTGCGCACACATGCCACAGTGAGTTTGTCAAGGAAAGAACATGTGAATCGGATTAAAGTCAACAAAGGGGAACTCTTCAAAATACTCCACGGAGTTCCTCAATTCACGTCTCTAGAAAGTGGCCTGGATCGTTCTCAGAGTGACTTCTTCTCCAGATTCCTCTTCAGCCCATGCTGCTTCCCCTCACTTCCCCTCTGCTCATTTTCCTGCTTGAAATACTCCTCACATGCCTACGAGCCACAAGAGACAAATGGTCCTCCTTCCTAAGTCTTGTCTTTCTCCCTACCATGTTTTATAGTGATCAATGTGCACATCTCTCCCAGAGCCTATTTCTGATTATTCCAGGCTAAAAGACCTTGCCTGCTTCATTTCCGCAACATTCAGCACAACTTTATCTTGACATTAGAAGGCACTTCGTTTTACTAAAATTAAACTAATTAATAGTATAGCAAAGTTTTAAAAATATTTGCCAGCTTTTTAAGAAGACAAAATTTAAACTGAAGAATTCTGAGTCTTCCCATTTCAATATCCTAGATGTGATGCTGACACTCACCATCAGCAATGGCTTCTCCTTTCAGACTCTTGATTCCTCGGGGCATCGGGCTTCCATCCAGGTAGAATTCAATTATGCCCTCATCCAAGATAATGAGAAGATGAAGCCAAACACCCTCTTCTAAATATTTCATGGCTGTGGTCTTGGCAATATACGTCACATTGGCTCCAAAAGTTTTATAATGAAGGGCAAGTGTCACGTGGGATTCATTCGTTTGAATTTTTACCCCATAGTAGATGCTTCCGTTACCATCATCCTTTGCTATGAGAAATCCGTTCGTATTGGCATTAGGCATTACCCAAGCTGAAAACGTAAAATTGGCAAGTGTGTTATTCCTGGAGGGATGGTACTTCGGATTAACAGTCCCAAAGGCACCCTCTTGTCCGCTGAAATACAAGGCGTCCGTTCCGCTGTGGCGACGACGCATGTGTGGCTGCAGATGTACAGTGCTGGGGAAATTTGCAACCAGTAAAAAGTCGATCATTGGTGGCAAACCAGCAGTGAACTCACTGGACAGTATTTCCCAGGCAACCCGCACATCTCCAAAGATACCCTGCTGCCTCAAAATAGTGAAGCTGGTGATAGAAGACAGATCATCTTCCGACAGGACATCCTCTGCCACTTCTCTCTCCAAACACTCTGCATCCAAGATGAAAATCCCAAAGGGATCATCATTGAATGGAATCATTACTGTCACCTGAAGGTTGGTTTCTGCTAGCTGTCCCCCGGGACCTGGGAAACCACCTGTAATAAGGAAATATTTAGAATGAGTCAAATAAATAAAATATAATAATAATTTGAAGTACTTTCTAGTATAAGGTTAGAAAAAAAGCAATATTTTGCAGGTGAATTTCTAATTAATTTACTCATTACCAGTGAACAATGTCATCACCATATTTTTTTCATTACATTTTTGGGGGGTGGGGAATGTTACTATGTAACATTGATTCAGTATTATTTTGTTAATAATCAATCAAGCCTGAAAAGAAAATGTAAACTAGAAAAATTTAATTTCTGTGCATAAAACCAAACATGATGAGGTAGATAAATGAGACCTCCATCCATAACACTGAATCCAGCTAAGAGCATAAAATGAGCATGAAAAATAGATCTTTGAGGCTGAGGACATAGCTCGGTAGAACACATGTTTAGCACACAAGGCCCTGGATGCTATCCCCAGCATAAATAAATAAATAGGAATAATAAAACCAGGTATGGTGCCATCTGCCTGTAATCCCAACACTCTGGAGGTACAGGCAGCAGGATCTGGAATTTAAAAGTCAACCTAGTGTACATATAAAGTTCAATGTCAGCATGAGTTATAGAGTGAGACTCTATTTCAGCAAACCAAAAGCTGGGGATATAGCTCAGTGGCAAAACACTTATCTAGCATGTACAAGACCCCAGCACTGCAAAAACAGTAAATCAATCAATTAATTAATGGATAAATAAATAAGCACTTCTACCAAGAAGAATACTTGGCCATTTAAAACCAGACAATCATGATATGACTCTACCATCACCTGGATTTTCTCTATGACTGTACTGAAATATAAAACACGAAGTTCTGAGGGGAAGTAGGGGATGGAAAAATTTAGCACCTGAAATGTTTACAAGCTTTAGAATATAAAATTCATTGAATTCAGGAATTTTATCTGGAAAAGCATTGAGAATTATTGGTTTTGATCCTTCTCCATCCGTGAAGTTAACAGTCCCTGAAGTTTCATAGAACTCTTGTTCCAAATGCAGAGAAAAATCATCCTGAAACAGCTGCCAAGCCACAGAAACATTCCCAAAGCGCCCTCGATGCCTCAAAATCCTATGACAAATTGAACAAAATTATTACTTTATGAAAAATGTGTACACAGTGAACCTCCCTCTGATGAAAACCTCTTGCATTATCTAGGCAATTTGCTATTCCTAGGCCTCAACGAAAAATTGCATGGACAGTCAGAGTAAGAACTCTAAGGAAAAGCAGTCTTAGAAACTTTATTAATAGCCCAACCCGGGTGGAAAATTCTAAGACCAGCTGAAAAAGATTTTGATGAGAACTGGCAAACTTGTTACAGGTGACACAAGTCACAAGTCACCTGCAGACATTGGGCAGAAGACTGGCCAAGTGGAGTTTCCCATTCAGGCCAAGGAGAAGTTGGTATGAGGAGGGTGAGGAAATTAATTAAGTCCCGAGTAGCAGCTAAAACAGTCTTTATGCTGGGTTTATTCATTTGTCTGTGTTAGAAAAATAGCAATTGCAAATAGATTCGTTCATTTAGGCTATCAAATTTAAATTCCTCACATACTTAATGATTTCATTTTATTTTACCCCATTTGACTTCCCTTATGCAGCTAGGCTTACCAAAATGCGTTAGTGCTTCCTTCTTCTACTGCTTTATCTATGGGCTCCAGAGAAAAAATACCATTTGGGTCATCATTAGCTTCAATTATAACTGTAGCTATTCTCTGCTGATAAACTACCGTGTCACCTAAATTAAATGTAGAAAAGTCCAAGTAATTAAAAAGCACTAACTTTTACTTTAACAAAATGATTTTTACTTGTAACATTTTCCTTCAATTAATATTTAGGAAGGTAAATACAGAACTACAGATATAAAGTGTATATACTTCTATGCATATATGCATACATTCATAGATGTGTACATACATACCCCCTGTGGTATTTGAATGGGTGTCCCCAATAGATTTGAGTTTATTAAAGTTTTTCTCTAGCTGCCTGGCTGGAGGGTGTGTCACCTTGGCCAGATCCTAGGGTAAAACCTTAAGGTGTTTTGAGATGGGTCAGGAATTCCAGCTAAATGTATGCAAAGAACAGTCTGAGCTCAAGCCTGGAGTTCCTGCTGTTTTCGAGTTTGAGTGTGTTTGCTTGCTTTTGGAGTTGCTGGTGATGGGTTTCTCTCTCTGCTTGGATCTGTGAAAGGGGGCCAGCCTCTTTCACCATTATGGAACTTGCTCTGGATCTGTTACTTCAATAAATCCTTTCCTCCCAAAACTGTGCCCGGTTTGGAGATTTATCCCAGCAGCATGTGACTGACTGACAGATATAAATTGTATATACATATATGCATATATGTGTACATTCATAGGTATGTACATCCATACCCCGTCTCCTCTATACACCTAAAGGCCTAGGAAGAACAAAACCCCAATAACAATAAGTATGACTACTGATCAGATCCCATCTACAAATAATGTTCCTAAACCAGGGCTTCCTAAAGAACTGGGTGATTTCAGGACTGTGACGGGAACACAAGACAATGAGCTTGGTACAGCTATGCAAGGAAGTAGGAAAATGATCAAAGAATAAATAAAAAGATCCGTCAAGAGGCCAACTGAATGAATAAGTTAATTTTGGGCCAGTGTGGCCATAAAAATAAATGAAAGTAGTGACAATCCACTAGATTAAATAGAATGAGCCCATATTCATAAATGTATCATTAAATAAATGCAAATGATGATTTAAAAACAGGAAATTGCATAGTTTTAAACACCACAAATATTTATGAATGACAATGGAAAAAATAAATTTGTAAATCACCTCAACTGTACCCAAAATTAGTACTATTATGAAGAGACAAATCAAAATCGTGACAACTAAAGACAAGAATTAAAAACCACTCCTGTGCCACCAAGGATGTGAAATCTAAAACTAATAAAAATGAAACATCAGTCAAACGCGAAATGAGGGATATTCGTGTGTGTGTGTGTGTGTGTGTGTGTGTGTGTGTGTGTGTGTTTTCGTTTTGTTTTGTTTTGTTTTGTTTTTTGAGGTAGGGTCTCCGTCTAGCCCAGGCTGACCTGGAATTCACTATGGAGTCTCAGGGTGGCCTCAAACTCATGGTGATCCTCCTAACCTCTGCCTCCTGAGTGTTGGGATTAAAGGTGTCTGCCACCATGCCCGGCCAACGTGTGGGGTTTTTATATTGCCAAGGTCATAAAGTCAAAGAAAGACTGAGAAATTATTTCATATTAAAAAATTAGAGGGTGTATATTATATAGTCCTCTATTAGTCACTGCCATCGTTATCAGAAGCATCTGGGCCACTCGTGACAGACATTCTGAACCTGCTGGAATTCATCCACAGGTGTGGGTGGTGATGGTCATCAGACTCTCCTCCAAGATTTTAGCTGTTGTGGAGCATGGTGACAACTACATACGGAACACCCATGCCCTGTGCCAGCTGTATGCAGTGATATCAGTGGTCCCACAGGAAATATGGCATAGAGAGGGTGCAAAGGGCCTCTGGTCTACTAAGGTGTAGCCCTGACTGCAGGAAGCAAACACTCAGAGGCTTCTCCCTGAAAAGAGTTCACATTACAATTCAATGCACTGCAGAAGTCAGGGAGGGCAATCTTGTCAGGAAGGAATCTGTATGAGAACCGAAGCAAATATGGCTTTGATGTTGCCTGCCGAGGCTCTCCCTCCCCTCAAGCCCAGAGGCAAAGTGGCTAAAGGACCCTGGAATGAAACCTTGGAAACCCTGAGCCAAAAAAATCTCTCCTCCTGTAAGTTGAGTTTCTTTGTCACAGTACTAGAAAGCTGACTACTTTGGTATCCATAGGTCCCCTGTCTACATAGTGCATCCTATAACTCGAGAAAGCATCAGTGCCATGGTCCATGTGAACAGTCACAGACAGGGAAGGTCTACCTGGCAGAAAAACTTAGATGAGGCAGCAGTTGATTTACCTGTTGAGTTAAAAAGAGTTATATAAAAGGGCTCCTCGGTTTCTGGGATGTCATCGTCATTCACATGCACACATATGCTCTGCTCTCTTCTTCCAACCTCAAAAACAAGGGTTTCTCCTCTCTCAGCAGAAACAAAGTCTCCCTCTTTTGCTGTAGCCTTTCCATCCATGGCGCCATACTGAACTGTGCAGGTACCATCGACAGATCCATTTCTGAGAACTACGAAGGTGGCATTCTCACCCTCCTGGACCCTCACTGTATGAGGTTCTGAAATATACACATAGAAATGAACATGAGCTTATCTGAATCCATCAATGTATTTTCAGATCACTTGTTTCTTTCAGCTCTGTTCCCCTCACATGATGCCCCTCTGATTACATGAACAGTCAATGGCCTCCCCCTTGCTTTAAGGCCTACAGAATCCAGTGTCATCAGCACCCAATTTGACAATAAATTATTACAATTTGAAATGTTTTGCCTGCTTCTTAATACACATGGATTTGCAGTTAAGTTCCTTGAAGAGAAACTCAACTATCTCCTATTTTATTTTGCCACACCATTTGGCAAAGGTTAAGCTTACAACTAATTCACTAACCACTTATTTTCACCTGATAGCTAAGGACAGAGGTCAATAAAATTCAAGAGTTTAAGAAGTTCTTCCATCAGTACCTTTACTCATATACAAATGTGAAATGATCAAAGAGAATTAGAAATGAATCAAGTTTCATGAACAAAACTAAAAATGGCTACCCCAAGAGGCAAAAAGATAGAAAGCATTAGAGTGGCAAAAATGGATTATCCTTATGGTAGCCATTAAATAGCTACTGTAGTAAGTGGCCACCCAGTGGGTACAAATCAGGCCCTGAGTCAACCAGACTCTGTATGGGAAGTGATCACATAGTAGAGGGATAAATTTGTGTATGTGTGTGCGTGTGTGTGTGGTGCATGTGTGTATTAATATTAGACATATTAATGTGGATACAAGTGTGTGTAAAGGGATGTGAACATTCAGGTGCAGGCCAGTGGTTGATATCTGGTGACTTTCTTGCTCAGTCTCCACATATTTACTGAGACAGGGTCTTTTACTGGAGCCCAGAGCTCCAGCTAGCCAGCTTGCTCTGAGGATCCCTGGCTTCACCACACAAGTGCTGGGATTATAAACCATCATGCCCACTGCCACCCAGCATTCAAGTGGATGCTAAGAATCCAAGTTCCAGTTCTCAAGCTTGCTTGGGTGGTAAGTGCTTTATCCACTGAGCAATTGTCCCAGAATCAAATGTTTTCTGCACAAAGAAGAGAAAATATCTTGGAATAGAAAGGAAAAAGTGATAACACTCCTGAATTTTTTTTACTTCAGAAGGTCTTTTTTTTTATTGTCCATAATGTGTTACATTATACAGTGGGCAAACAATGAGTTGTTATCCCCAATTCCCCAATGCCTCCCCACCCCCAATCAGCTGGATATCCTCCTCCGTGTACCGTCACTTTAGAAGGTCTTTAACATAAATTTGTTTAAGCTCAACTATTAAATAACAATCATCAAATGAACGATGAAATTGTATCTAAATAGACATTAATTACACCGTGGAAAATATTTAGCTAACTCACTCAAAGGAAATAGTAACAGCACCTGCAAAGTAAACAGGGTCATCATTTCTCGGAATCCTCAGGGTAGCAGTTGTCCAGTTTCCCACCTTAGCTCCACCAGTGGCATTAAGCAGAATAATGATAAATTCTTCCATTTCCTCTGGAATCTTTTGAGAAGCAGTACATATTTTAAATCAACGGAATTGTACATATAATTACATTATATATGCCTATGCTATTTCTCCTTACTTCTTTACTCCTCACTTTTTTACCTTTACTCTGAGCATAAATAAATCCCTAAGTAGACAGTTGTTTCTCAATCACATTATCCAAGTGAGGTGGTCGCCCTAAATCAGAAAAAAGCTGAGTTCTGAGACAATAAGACACAGGCCTTTTTAAGTGCACAGCCTCCTGAGAAAGCCTCATTTTCCATATTTGCCAAGTTCTTTGACTTTACTCTCAGTAGACGAAGCAACAGGTTGGGTTCATGAATCCTGTCCCCAGTGTCCTGATTCTCAGAGGCCACCCTAGGATATCTGGTAGACGGCTTCTCTTCAAAGTATTGAAGAACAATCCAGGGCTGAACCTCAAGAACCCACTTCTTTTTCTGCTATCTGACACCAACACACGACAGGGTCACTTAACACTATCAGTTCTAAGAGAGAGACATGCTGTCAAGGTAACCAAAAAATAGCACTGCTCTTCCCCTTCTAATCAGTCATCACCATAACTGAGCTCTTTATCCCAGATATGCATCCAGCCACACGTGCCTATCATATGGAAGGACCTTGGGTTCAGTCCCCAGTACCACACACACACACACACACACACACACACACACACACACACACACACACACAAAGATAAACCAAATAACAGCAAAAAACAATCACAACAAGCAAAGTGAGAGTGACCTGTGTAATATTTACCTCATCTGGAAGGGAGTAAATGGTGATATTTTTTGAAGACTCTTGATCTCCAAAAGAAATAGTCCCTTGCACAGGAAATACATCTTGTGTAAAATCAGGACTAATGACCCATGATACATCCACATCTCCAAAGTTGCCTTGATTTCTTGTTACACCATAAACAGCTGTGAAATATATAAATATATAGAAAACTTTAAAACATGAAGAAAATTCTCAAATAAACAAAAATAATGATGATAAGATATCTTCCTAATATAAGATAGCTCAGTGGTTAAGACTCTTGCTTACAAAGACTTGATGGCCTGGGTTTGATGCCGCACAGTGCACACATTAAGCCAGATGCACAAAGTGGTCTTTGCATCTGGAGTTTGCAATGGTAGGAGGCCCTGGCACACTCATTCTCTCTCTCTCTCTCTCTCTCTCTCTCTCTCTCTCTCTCTCTCTCTCTCTCTCTCTCTCTTTCTCTGCTTTTTTTCTATCTCTCAAATAAATAAAAATATTTCTTAAGAAAGGCAGTTACTGGTGTGGGATATGTGATTAATGAAGTAAGTGCCTCGATCTTTTCCATGCCAAGCTGGGATTTAGAGTCATCTCAGAGAGGAAGAGAATGGCAATTATATACTTCTGAGAGATCTATATCAGAAGTCCTATGAAAATATTCACTGAAGGGATCTAGTGGAAGCTTGGCTTGGACACTCAGAGAGAAGCTACTTTCTTTTTCTTTAAATTTTCATTTCCTGAACTGCAATAGACTCCCAGAATTAACTCTCAGTTTTAGTGTTTCCCCTGTTGACTTGGTCTGACTCACTCCTGAATGAGTTATACTGCATATGGTTAACTGAAATAAAAACATAACTGAAGTCATCAGTATCATTGCAATAAGACATCAAAAATGAAAACAGCTATCCTAAATGTGATTTGAAAGGCAATTTTATGGTTCTGAAATGTATTATGTACATTTATGAAAAATGTCAAAAGCTTTTAAAGTAAATTTAAAAATACAAATTCAAAAAAAAGACAAGTGCCCAAAGGTAATATGACAAATATGCAATGTGTTTATACAGTAAAGTTCACAATTAATACAAAAAATAAAAACAATTCAAGTTCAAAAAATACAAGCTTCGGAGCTATATGCAATTTCTGAGGCAGAATGGAAAAAAGAAAATAACTAGTTACCAAAGACATGAACTAAGACTCATTTCCTCTTCAATAAACAGAAATAAAATGTAAGAAACAATAAATTTACCACTATAGATATGGTCCCCTTTGCTTTCATTGATGCTCACAGTCAGATCATCAGACAGAAATTCGAGAACGCCATGAGGATCATCGCTGCTTAGAATCGTTATGTTGACCATGATGGCACTTCCCAGCTTGCTTTCTCTTTCACCATGGCTGCTGAGAACCACCCAGTATTGTTCATCCAACTCCAAGGAGCATCCGAATCATCAAGAAACAGAAAGGTGACATTTCCCAGCAAAGAAAACGTTAATCTTTTCATTGTTCCAGAAATGCACAACTCATTAAAAAGACAGAAGAGCTAATATAGTCCTAAATTGTTTTAACATTCACTGATCAACAGAGCTACAAGATATAAGTGTGCACAGTGTGAAATAAAGAAAAAGGTGTCAGAAAAAAAAAAAAAACAGCCAGGCATGGTGGCGTATGTCTTTAATCCCAGCACTCGGGAGGCAGAGGTAGGAGGATTGCCATGAGTTCAAGGCCACCCTGAGACTACATAGTGCATTCCAGGTCAGCCTGGGCTAGAGCGAGACCCTACCTCAAAAAAAAAAAAAAGAAAAAGAAAAAGGTGAAGTGCAATACTATTCTACAAGGTAAGAAGTCAGAGCCTTGTCACGGATAGCCTGGTCGTCATTTCAGTGAGTGAAGATTAAAGATAAAATGACCTTCAAGCTAGATACACATTTAATTATAATGGAACTACACCTGGTTCTACTAATATAAAATTTTATTTCCTTTTAAAAGATAATTTTATAGCTGAACTTTAGTTCAAAACCAACCCATTAAAAGTTCAGTCAACACAGATCAATATATAAATAAATATAAAAGGAGGTCATTGTTTGGTGTGTGTAGTGTTTCTTGTTGGAGGCCAAAAATGCACTATTCTAATTGCAATGAAATTATACATTGCATTCTAAGCTTCTCTTTTAATGTTTAACCACAATTTTCCTTTCTCATGTCTTCTAACCAATGTTCAAAATATTGATATTCACAATGTAGCAGATGCTACCAACCTTCCACAAAAACAGGGGAAAATGAGACTAAGTACCTCTGGTGTGCCATCCAGTCTTGTTAGCAAGGTTATCACTATTTCTCTTTCCCCGGGCTGAAACTCCAGCACTCCTGCATTTCCATAGAATTCGTTGCTGTCTCTTGGCTCTACTCGGTAGTGCAGAAACTGTTTAACAAGAGCTCCCCTGGATCGGATGATGTGGAGCTCCACAGATTCCCCTTCCTTAAAAAAGAAAGAATCCACACAAGTTCAGAACCTTCTAGACCATCGTCCTATGAGTACACAATGAAGTTCTGTACTTACTTTTATAGCATAGGGACCTCTAGAAGTAGGAGAAAATTCAAAGACACCCCCAGGATCATCATTCTCCAAAATAATCAGGTCACGGCTGGTATATCCAGATTTCAGCACTTGGTTGTCTGTGTTAACCCTGGACAAGTCAAAGGGTAAAAGCACTGCTACTTCTAGTCTTAATTCTTATCTCTGCAGACTTTACAGGCCTGCAACTCTCCCAAAAAATTAAAAGACAGAAATTAGTAAGTAAACCTTTAGCAAATTTACATGAATGAAAATTTAATTTCATCTGTTAAAATCACTTCAGACCAAGAGACTTACTCAAAGCATTTATGGAGGAAATATTTCTGAATTCCTAATATCTCCTTTATTTGGTTGCAATAAATACTGCATTAGGTACACCAAGAATATTGTAACTGAAAGTTGTAAATATATTTCATTTATGTGAAATTTTTAAATTTACACATTTATTGGTGCTTTAGAAAAATGTACTCTGTAATATGTAATTAGAAATTACATTTAAACAACTCAACAGTTGATGTGGACATGCTTCTCTAATATATATATATATATGCATATATGTATATGTGTGTATGTATATATATATATTTGTGTGTATGTGTGTGTTTTTAAATTATTGATTTACTTGAAGTCTTTTCAAATATCATTAGATGAATAAGATTATTCTGAGTAAGGGTTTATATTAGTTGGCTAACTACATATGTAAAAAAAAATTACAACTAGACTTTTAGAGTTTATTTGTTTTCTAGCTTAATTTTAACTTCAAGCATGTTTAGTAAAAAAAATTAAATGTGAAACATAAGAGAAATAGGAATCAAATGGCTGTGAGATGCTCACGTTATAACAAGCCACATATATCATAAAAGAACAAACATATTTGAATTTTTTAATTGCTGGTATTTGTGCCAGTGTGTAATTAGTATGATCAAAGAGGCTGCAAAGCTCTGAGATTTAAGGGCAACAAACTCTTGGGAATTCTGTCCTGAAAGCTGCTCTAAACTCTTCCAAATGTCACTTCTTACTGAACCAAAAAGCAGTCATGACCCACCTCAAAATCACAATGAAATCACAATTATTATGTTGAAATATGTACAAAGAGCTGTTTGTATCCTATGCAACAAATAACATAAATTACCAGCCTTCCCTCGCTTTTAGAAATCTAACCAACAATGTCTAGCATGCCAATGATTACAGAAGACATAATCCACATAGCAGAAAATTATAATGTTGATACTGTAGTTCCTGGCTAATTTCTCTCTATTTCATTTATCTTTATTAATTAAAATTCCCTGTGCTCACATAAGTTAGGAAACAAGAAACATGGATAAATATGTAAACTATAACATCTACTATGAGTATTAAATGAATTTATTTTCAAACTTTCCTAAATTATTCCACCTTTATGTAAAATGCAAATCCTAAAAAGTTGTCTATACTAAAGACAGACATGAATTTAAGAAGCTACTTAGCCACACTAAGATAAGCCCCAGAAAATGTAAGATTCTCTGTTAAACACGCTACAGGATTCATAAGAGATATGGGGTAAGCAATGCCACAATAATTCTCCTCGAGCTTATTTGTAAACTATACGGAAAGTCAAAATTTTAAGTTCTTCAAAGCGTGTGATAACACAAAATTCCTAGCATTTCATGAAATATTTTAAATGCACTCATAATGTAAAACTATGGCCCAAAAAACCCCAAATCTTCATACAAGCTCCCTTGACCCCTGGAATAAAAGGGCACATGCGCATGCACAGCAAGGGACAGCAGCACTTCTCAAAGGCATCATGCACACTGCAGCCTGGCCGCAAGCCCATCACTTGCTTTGCGGAATGGTGAATCCCCAAACAAGGCATTATGCTGTCCACTTACCCAAAATACACGACAAATCTTTCAGTTTCTACCCTGTCAACACAAAAAGAACTGTGGGAGGGAGGAAATTCCCAAAGGCTGACAAACCATTTGCCAAAAAATCTCACTAATATTAATACTGTTAGAAGCTTAGAATGGAATGATTTTTTTTTTCTTCCCGGCCAACTCCCCAAGAACCATTAATTTTCACTTTCTGGGAACTAAGCACACTGTGTTCTCTGCTATTGACAAGTGCTAGCCAAGGGTTCAGCCGTTCCCACTTACGGAAGATGACCCCATGGTCAGCCAGCATGTCAAGACCCATTCACGACATTCCTTTCCTGGCCTCCTCCAAGGCGCTTCCATCTGCCAAGCTCAGCAAGTGCTAGGAAGCCAGTGCAGCTGAGCAAATTTCATTCAACCCTATTTATAATTAGTTAGTTGCTTTAATTAGGGTTTATAAAAAGAAAAACTCCATTCTTCAAGCTGAAGCCAGTTGTTCTTTGAGTAAGAAAAATGAGCAGAGAAGTCGATAGCTTTCATTGTTTGCATAGGACTATTTTCAAAAACTATAGATAGGGTAACTTTTAACAAAGTTTTTGAATTTTACCTTAACAGAAAATTTGAAATGAATCAAAATAAAGTGGATTTTTTGTTGCAATATTGTATTGTGACTGACTGCAATCATACTAGCGTCCATTCATTATCCATCAGTTTTGTTTTTCAAAACTAACTAAAAAGGGAGATTCTGGTAACATATTCACTGTCAAATCACAAATTTTATTCTCATAAATATTTCCAGGAACACTTTAATATAACTTATTCTTCTTCACACACACTAGTTTCAAATTGAATGAAGACAGTTTAATGTACATTTTGACTAATTTCCTTTATTTCAAAAGAACCAAGGATGGGGAGATGGCTCAGCAGCTAAAGGCACTTGCTAGCAAAGCCTGAGGCCTGAGTTCAATGCATCAGTACTCACGTAAAACCAGATGCACAAAGTGGTGCATGTGTCTGGAGTTTACAGTGACAAAAGGCCTTAGTGTGCCCATTTCCTCTTTATCATTCATATTCTCTTTCCCTTCTCTCTCCTTCCAAGTAACTAAATAATTTTTTTAAAAGAACCAATAATTTCTGCCTTAAGATTTGTACTTTCTTGTATTCTGTCTTCAGAAAAAAAGGAAGGAGGAAGTAAATGCAAAAAAAAACTTTTAAATTATACTTATTTTCAAATGTTCACATAAGATCAAAATACTAATTGAAAGAAAATAAGAGTCACTAAATTTGAAGACATAATTTAAGCTATTCTGTAAACATTTTCTTAAGAGCAGCTATGCTAACCAAGTTCTTATGGGTTGCTTCAGATTTTACTGATAATCACTTCATTCTGCTTCAGTTTCCTTCACAAATGTCTACTGATTAACTTTAAGCCCTAATTAGAGAAAAAGGATATTTAAAAAAAGTAATGCCCAATTTTTCTCTCATTGGATTTCACTGTTTCTCAACATCAGATGAAACTTTTCCTTAAGAGTTAATCTCCAATATGTATTAAGATCTTGTCATTTAGACTATGTGTGTGTTTATATTAGACTATGTGTGTGTGGGTTTGTGATTTTTGGTTTTTATTGGGTTTTTTTGCCTTTTATGGAGAAAAAAAAAGTAACTGTAATGTGATTCTGAAAGCAAACAAAATATATAGTGACCACTCAACAGACTTGTTCTCGACATCCAAGGTGTTTGGTTTTTTTTTTTTTCACATAAAAATTGCTGTGAGTTCAAGGCCAGTGTGGGACTACAGAATGAGTCTCAAGTCAATCCGAACTAGAGCTAGATTCTACCTTGAAAAAAACAAAATTTAAAACTAACTACTCACGTATACAAAATGTGTTTAACTAAGATACCTTCAAAAGAAAGCATAGAGCTGATAATAATTAATAAATAAATAAATAAAAGGCTCCAAGAATTATAGAAAGTAATTTTTACTACTTCATTAATGAAGACTGTAGTGAAAAATTTCTCAAAGTTAGCCAGAAATTGTGTTTCTAAATATGGATTGTGCCATGTGCTCAAACCACAGGAACCTTCTCTCTTCTATGGCATCACTGTTAACATAAAGAGATGTAAGGAAGATGACCTGGATTATCACATCAATAAGCACAGTATTCTTTTTTCATTTTTAGAAAGGATTTTCTGAATTATGAAAAATAAAAGGCCCTAAGAGATTATAGTATTTTCTTAATGTGAAGTAACTCCTGAGAAATACTAAGTAAAACTTTATTATGGCTGAAAAAATAATCCATAAATATGCATACATTTTTATTCTATAGAAAGTAAGAATTCTTTAACATTTAAATTCCATGTGAAAAGGAAGATTAATATTTGCTATATCTCACTTGAAAAAGTTCTAACTTCTCCCTTGTTAAAAATGAAGCCAGCAGAACTATCTGTGTAAACTAATATTTTAGATATTTGGCTGCCCACTTTTTAATAAAGTAACATTGGCTATGCTTCAAATTTGTTTGCTACTTCCCATAAATTCCTATGTAATGCTTCTTCACAACAAATAGCAAGGTAAAATTTCACTAAAAGTTGTAATAGAATTCATTGTTTATGCTAAAGTATCCAATGTAGAAGAAAATCTGAAAAATGTGAGAGCTATTTACATCATACTTTTTACTTTATATAGAGACAAGAATTAAAGAATATCAAAATTATTTAACAAAACTCAAGCATAGAAATGTTACTAAATATTACCTAGAAGAGTTATTACCTGTTTAGAGAAAGTGTTACAGTTTCGTTCATTTCTGGTATGTCATCACCTTTAATAGTAATGTTGATTATTGTGTCACTTTGCCCAGATAAAAACACAACAGAGCCATTAAAGGGACCTATGTCATCCACGGTCACTGTTTTTGAATTAGAGCCAGATGGCTTCAAACTCCAGTAGACAGTAGCTTGGCCATCAGTTCCATCTCGATGTATGGGAATGTAAACCTGAGTTAAAAGAAGAAAAATTTATATAAAAGTATGCTCATAAGTAAAATGAGCTTTAAACACATGTTCAAATGTAATTAGGTAAATATATGTACTCTACAGAAAGAAGTAAACCGTCAGAAACACTAGAAATCCAACTAAAGAGGCCTTCTCTTTGTAAATGGAAGTAATTTTAGATATAATCTTTTTTTATGTTTTGTTTAAAAAATTATCTACAATATTAACTCCACCAAAATGTGACCTGGGAATTTAGTTAATATGCATTTACATGTACATATACATGTATATGCTAAAAACTAATGAAAAACATAAACCATTGACCCTTCTGCTACTCTGGCTAGCAATGGTTAAAACAACAGTGAGCAAAGCCAGGCTCTCAGAGAGAGGACGTGGCCCAGGCTGCATATGGTCAAAGAGGAGCTAGGGAAACACCTTTCAATACTGTTTCCTCTGAGGGGAAGATGACAGTCCAATGAGCCCAAAACTTCCCTAAAAGCCAACTTCTCTCAAGGAAAAAGCTGAAATGGCAAATTTCTAGATTTATAAACAAGCAACTGCTCCTTCTGGAACAAACTAAATGCTTTTCAGTTTTCAAATGGAAAATAAGTGAAATCAAAAGCATCTTCAAAAATGAAGCTCCTCTGTGCACTGAACTACACACAAGCAAAGGAAACTGTGGTCCTCATGTGGTGACATGAGCTCTCCTCATCCTGATCAAAACTTCAACCCAGGGGAAATCAAATCTAAGCATGAGGGGCTTGATGAGGGTCTCAGACAGAGTGTGAGAGAGATATAGTGGAGGGACAGAGCTGTCACCCTTACACAGACGGAGACAGGGAAAATTCAACCAGCGAGGTGGGAAAGGGAGCTGTGCGTGAATATGATTTTATATGAAGGCAGTTGCTAAAATCTGCATATAAAAATGATACTGTTTAGCCTTTCACAACTTTATCACCACCATGTCCAGCATCAAGCACAAGACTCAGAGCTCTCACCTTAGTACTACCTGAGGCATGCAGGCACGTGGAATGCCAGAGGAGAATGTCAAAAACACACAGGGCTCCTTCCACATGGCACTGTGTGATGCCAGTAATATATAAATATGCTACTCTCACCAGGTGCAATGAATCCTAACTTTATTCTCTCAAATACAGCAAAAAAAAAGGGGTAGACAAACCAGTTACGTTAAATCACATAGGAATTGTCTAATGGAAATGGAAGGTTTTTAAGGTCTTAACTCTTTACGCTCTCTACATAAAGTGTCTACATTACCTCAATCACATTAGGCCACTTCTGAAGAAAAAGCTTACTCACCACCCTGGAAGCAGAATCCTCCGGTTCATGCAAGATGATTGGAAGATTGCTAATAAAGCCAATTTCTCCATTTGCAATGGTTGGAGTAACCAGTAAAGAAATATTTCGGGTTTTCCCAAATCTAGGACTTACAGGTGGGATTGGGGGAAATACGTTCACCAATGCCACAGTTTCCAACTATGAAAACAAACAGAAACAATAAGAGCAGACAGAAAATTTAAAATTAAGAAAACTCGTTAATAGCATTAGGTGAAAAAGCAAGCAAGGACTAATGATGCTTGGTGATGTCATGCCCCCCCATCCCTCTTCTATCTCCTGTACTAACTGGATCCACATGGTTATAATGCGGGGTTCTTCTCTAGCCATTACCATAGAACTTCACACAAGCTCCTTAGTCATCGATGGACCTCTCCCTCCAAATCCAAATCACTGCAGCACAACCTTCACTGGGCATCACACAAATTTGTCACACTGAACCTTTACAGAGAGAATATCCAAACTAAAATCTCAATCTCTGCTCCATGCCCTCCCCAAAACCTCACCAGCAGTCACCTGATTTTTCTCCTTATCACCTACAACCAATTACCAGAACCTTCTAAAAGCCAAATGCCAACAAGTTGTCCCCATCTCCTGCTTCTCTTGAATGGACTCATCATACTTCCAATCACTCACTCTCCATCCCTGCCAGACAAAAGCCAGGATCACAAAATCATTGAGAACCACAGCCATGCTTAGGGCATCTTATATTAAAAATGTACATTTAACACTCGGTATCCCTGCAGTTGATCGACATCACACCAGAGTAACTTTTTATAGTGTTTTCATCAAAATACCCTCCCTTCATCATCTCACAAGTCCAAAGGTAGAAACTAGCTAATTTTCACCCTTTCCTATGAAGATTCCCTCAGATGCTCCAGTCTTCTGTATGCTATCCTCATGCAATCTAGAACCTAGATACAGATGGCAGATCCTGCTCTCTTTGCCTCCTCACAGAGCTCTTACCGGGTCTGTGCCCCTGCTAGCAAGCTTCCCACACACGCCACAAACCTGAACCTGCAGCAGCAACAAAGTAAGCATTTGTTAATTTATCCCTCCAACATAGACTGAACTCTAATAGGAATCCTAATGCATCAAAAACCATCAATCTTGCCTGTTGGAACTTTACAACATCCAACATATTATTAATCCATATTATTCACATGAGGGGTATGGGGATAGAAAATCATCCCAGAACTATGGAAACCACAGGGTTTTCATTTAAAATGAGATTTTGAAACTTAATGAAACATTATACATCGCCCACTCCTCTAGGTTTCTTTAATATTGAAATGATGCTACTAGAGCTTTGTGATTGAAGATGATTTTCCAGACACGAACAGGAATGGGACTGATATACCACATCACTGAATACTTTGAACACACTCCATACATCCTAAAAGGCCAACATAAATGCCTGTTTTAAAAAGCCAAGCATTTTGCTTTGAAAACCATATACGGAAAGAAAAAAAAAACATGAAGAACTCCATATTTGGTAAGTACTTTTTTGAGGAAAAGTAAAAAGAAATTAGACTGACAAATTCTATTAAGTATCAATATATCAACTAAGTCAAGCAAACCAAAACATGATTCTTTAGCATACTACACTGACTTCACAAAATAAGATGTAGGGGTGATTATGTAGTTAAAATATAGATAGCATGGGCTGGAGAGATTGCTCAATAGTTAAGGAACTTGCCTCCAGTGCCTAAGGACCCGGGTTCAATTCCCCAGTACCCACATAAGTCAGATACACAAGGTGGTGCATGCATCTGGAGTTTATATACAGTGGCTAGAGGCACTGGCACGCCCATACTCAGTCTCATTCTCTCTCTCTCTCTCTCTCTCTCTCTCTCTCTCTCGCTCGCTCTCGCTCTCGCTCTCGCTCTCGCTCTCTCTCTCTCTCTCAATCGGTGTGTGTTTCTCTCTGTCTCTCTCGCTTTATATGTATTTCTCTGCTTGCAAATAAATAAAAATATTTTTTAATATTTAGATAATATGTAAGGATAAGTATGTAGTTAAACCACGTAAGCATGGCTTCATTCTTTCTAGAGTAAAGGAACAGTTGCACACATATTCATACATATATATTTTTTTCTTACAAAATAGCAAAAAGAATAAAGTAGATGTATTTGATCACAATGTAAAAACAGGGTATGCATTGGTTAGAGAAAGAGATAGATGTTTCAAAAACTCACTGGTCATGTGTGAATAAATATCTGTGAATGAATACTTTTATTTCCATATATTTACAAAGCACTCAACTGTTGATACTGTTTAAAATGTCAAGGAAAGAAAAAAATACACTTTTACTCAAAACTTTCTACAAAAAAATATGTCACTTTAATTAATTTTATCCTAACCTTATAGAATTCATTCACTAAAAATCAGGTATCACAGAATTCTTTAAACTTTTCCTTATTTTTCAAGTCATCAAAAAAAAAATCTGGGGCTGGAGACATGGCTCAGCAATTAAGGCACTTGCTGCCAATGCCTAAGGCCCTGGGTTCAATTCCCCAGTACCCACATAAGCCAAACACACAAGATGGAGGCCCTAGCACCTCTCTCTCTCTCTCTCTCTCTCTATATATATATATATATATATATATATATATATATATATGTATATGTATATGTATCTGCTTGAAAATTAATAAAATATTTTTTTAATCTGTCATTTCTACAGAGTGCTGAAGTAAAATTATGAGAAGAAATATGACCCTCCGAAGGTTCTGAATACAGATTTGTTTCCATGGAGTTCTCTGAGGCAACTTTGAAAGAGCTACTGGGTATTTTCAAAACATACATTTTAATATTAAGATTATTGATCTTGATTTAGATATAGAAGTCACTACAGTAAACCTAGTTTTAAGGCATCATGAGAAACAAATAGAAAGATAAAATGGTTATAGATTTTGAACATGCTATTCATAAGAAAAAATTTCATCTTACTTATTTTCTGTAATTCCTCCCCTGTGATATCCATTATGAAAAACTGATTTATTATGCAAACCCCATTTTTAAGTCATATTTTCCCAAATCAAGTCAAAGCAATGGTGGATCTCTGCCTCCTGCCCTTCTCAATGGTAGATCTCTGCCTCCTGCCCTTCTCAATGGTGGACCTCTGCCTCCTGCCCTTCTCAACGGTGGACCTCTGCCTCCTGCCCTTCTCAATGGTGGATCTCTGCCTCCTGCCCTTCTCAACGGTGGATCTCTGCCTCCTGCCCTTCTCAATGGTGGATCTCTGCCTCCTGCCCTCCTCCTATCAGTCTAAATTACTCCTCAATGTCTCCCACTTCATGCATTTTGTGTCTGGTGTCTTTTTAATACCACCTGAGCAGCAGAAGAAGAATATTAGTAGAATCCAGGTCTTATTCATTCACTTATATGCCTTAGTCTCTTATTGGACTACCTACAAACCGTTACATTTTTATTGCTGTCTTTTTATTTCCTGCTTATTGGTTTTTTATAAAGAATCCCAATATGTAGCCCAAGCTGTCTCCAATTCATGATCCTCCTGCCTTAGCCTCTCGAGGGCTGAGGTTACACTTTTGCACCACCATGCTGGCTCTAAAAAGCTCTAAAGAACAAATCGGGTCTAAAGTAGAACAAAAGTCTAACACAGATAAAAACAGTTGCAGGTTAACTAGAGTGAGATTATCTTAATCACTAAAGTACCTGCACTAGGAAGTGGGCCTCGTTTTGGAGGAATGCATCGTTTCTTATTGGCAACTTTGTACTGACTTGATTTCTATGTTCTGGAAAAATGAGGCTGTTTCTCCCAGATATATTTAAGATGCCATCTTTTGCTCGCAGGGGATCCACAGTTCCAGCAGGAATATAAGATGCAGAGTAAAGCATCCTCACGTCTCCTTTAGTTCCTCCCCGTCTTATAAAACTCAAGGACAAATATCGCTCACCCGGACTGCTTTCAATCTTCTGGTTTTCCATAGGAAAAAAATCTATTTGTCCATAGACATCATCACTATCCTGAATATAGAACAAAAGCTGCAAAGAAAGAGAGAAAATATTAACATGCAAAATCCTTGCATCTGAGTTTATTAAAATCTATTCTGTACTATTCTGATTCTGATTTGTTTATGTATCACAACTAAAGCAATCTCTTATGTGAAATGGGCAAGGGAGAAATCAAAACAGATTTAAAACCTTTCCCAAAATATAGTTTTGAAACTTTTTAAGGGGTATAATATATTATGGCTGAAGTTTTTGCTCATTGATAAAAAAAACTCCTTGCCACCCAGAACACCCAGAGTTCCATCCTCAGTACTGGAAAGAGGGAGAAAAATAATTTACAAAAGAAAGCGTTAACAAGAGAAATAACCACCACTTTTTCCAAGGCCAGAGTCCTTCCTGTGATGCAGAATTAAACGCACATGTGACTGGCATAATCAGACTCTTTGGCTCTTTTGTAACACTGAACTATACAGAACGACTGACACAAAGCAAGCATGGCAAACTACCTCTGCTGGTTCGCTCACTTCAGCACCTCCTTGTATGGTGTGAGGCAGAATTCTAAGGACATAAGCTTCAGCCTCTTCTGGAAGATCATCATCAATGACAGTCAGAGGAATTGACGCCAACATCTGCCCTTGTGCAAAGTGGAGAAACCCAGAGCTTGGTCTGATATCTGCTGTCACTGGTGAGGGATTGCTGCTGTTTCTTGTCAGCACCCAGTTCACAGAAACATTGCCATGGGTGCCTCCGTTTCTCACCACTGTAATTTCTTCAAATCTAGAATGGTTTAGAAGAATATACATGGTCACATCATAACTTTGATTGGCTTTTTCAATGTTGCTAGCAAGCAGATAACGGTGAAATCAGAATCTGTCACAAAAACTATTTTCAATACAAAAGAATCCATATGTGGATGTGTCCTGAGAAAGTATCATCAAATGAATTTGTTTTTATAATTAAATCACATTCACAAAGAAAACAGAAAAGCAGTGGTACAGAGAATGACACATGTTCTAACATTTCAGCACTGTGGCCAATGCCATAAAAGTTAAATCATATAATAATATACTATATATATAATATACTACATATTACATATTATATTACATATAATAATATACTAAGATAATTGTAACAATAGGTTTAAAACAAATCATACCTTGAGTAATCTTCATCAATGATAACTGGTCTTTCAAACAAAATACTGTTGAATGAGAGAACTCCGTAAGGTTTGTCATTTGGCTTAATGGTGACTTGTACAAGAGAAGGATTTATCAGCACCGCATCTCCCTGTAAGGTATCCTTCAGTAACATAACATGAAAAGATTCTGTAATCTCTGGTATGGTGTCATCAATTATTTGAAATTTAAGGTGTGATTCATGAATAAAAGGAGGAAAAACAAGAGTTGTGTTTGGCTGAAGGTCAATGAAGTCTGAGTTTTGCTGCGCATGTGCTGTTGAGTTCCCAGTTATAACCGTGTAACTGACTAAGATGTCACATTCATCAGATCCAATCAGATCTCCCTTGTTATCCTTTCCACGAACCACTGGAATTGTGAGCACGTGATCCTCCTCAGGAACCACATACACACTCTGAATGAATCTCACGGGGCTATCGTTCTTCTTAATGATGATCTCGACGGAGTTCCTAGAAGTATTAATCTCAGCTCCTCCTTCGACGCTTTTCAGTTGAATCAAAAATGTTTCATCATTTTCTGGAATCTGTCAAAGATGCACAACCAAAACATCATTAGCCAAAACATATACAAATAAGCCAATGTATAAAATGTAACTAGGCATCGATTAATACTGCTTGAAGCCTTGATCACATTGATCTAGTAAGAACCAACAACGGGCAGTGTTTAATGCAGACACGCACAGCTGGCAAAACTGCCAAGCATAAGTGACTACTGTGTGCTCAGCTTCAAAAAGAACATCTGATTCACCCCTCCAAGGCTTAGGAAACCTCAAAGAAGAGGGGAGCGAGAGAATATAAAAGCAGGAGAATGGGGAGGAGGGCTGTGAAATGCTGTCTTCTGGATATGACATGGCTGATACACTCATGAATCCACAGCAGCTGTGGTTTCCAGGGCAAGACTGAGCCTGTCAAAACTTCACCATCACTGGGGAAAAGAAACATGAGACTCCAGACCTCTCAGAGTAGCTAATGTCAGGTAATGGTTGCTAGAAGGGAGGTTCTCAGGTTCGTTGGTGGGGGAGCCACAGCTAAATTGCCCAATCCACAGTAAATAACCAGTGATCATGCAAGCAACCCTAATTTAACTTAAGGAGTAAAAAAGGAGACATGAAAGTAAGATGGGAAATAACGGGGAAGAAGAGTGTTAATGGGAGGGAGGAGGCATAAACTCAGGTAATTTGGAAAAGAAAAAATGAAAAGAATTTCCAATCATCCCACTGTTCTCTGTCTCTTTTAAATGTGAGAACCATGCTGCCTTTCTTCTTATGACTTTGTAACATAATTTGGAATTAAAAAAGAACTATATTTCAAATTATACAGAAATTTTAAAAAGCTTTAACTGAAAGGATAAAATAGTGTGAGGTTTCTTTAGACTCCACACATTAAACCATCTTCTAAAGGTTTACTTAGTTTAGGAAATAGCACATAACTGTTAATGTTCGACATATGAATTGCTCTTGCTTCCAAATGATTTCTAATTTATGAGTCAACTAATTTATGATTCAAAACATGATTACTAAAATAAACACCATGCCTCTCTGGAGAATGGGCTAAAAGTCACTACTAGACAAAATCCTAACACGATCTAAATAAAAACATTGTTAATAACTATGCAAAATTCCTTGGGTTAATCTCCACTGTGCTGTTGTAGCTTTACATTCAATATACATTGTATTTTATGAATGAAAGTGAAAAGCCACATCATTTCACTTCCATTAACAGCAAAATAACAAAGTTAGCCATCCACCAAAAAATGGTTTTAAGACTTTTTAAATTTAAAACAAAACTCAGTAATTATTCCCCTCAATTAAAATCTACTAATGCCCTAAGATCTCAGAACACAATTGTTTTTGTTGACCTCCTAAACTAGAATAACTAGTGTTACCAATGCTACCAAATATTTTTATTTTTCCAGAGAAATATGTGCTTCTACTAATATTTTCTAATAGATTTTTTTTCTTATCTGGGTATTTCTTATGCTTTGATTACAAGATTATTGTAGGGGTTTATATATTTTCAACTATTATTTTTAATTCTCTGGAAATACTTGGATTCCTGTGTAAAAAGCTGTTTTCTAGGGCTGGAGAGATGGCCTAGCAGTTAAAGTACTTGCTTATGAAGCCTGATAGCCTAGGTTCAAGTCCCCAGAACCCACGTGGAGCCAGATGCACAAAGTGGCACACGCATCTGGAGCTCTCTCTCTCTCTCTCTCTCTCTCTCTCTCTCTCTCTCTCTCTCTCTCTCTCTCTCTGTCTCTCTGAAAGAAATAAAATATACAGTTGTTATTTCTTTAAAAAGCGGTTTCTTATCTCTCTCAGACTATACTTTTGTATACTAGATTGATTCTGTCTCCTTTGCAGTTAACTAGCTATGCAATGTATCTAAATCCTTGGTAGATTTAACTGGAAATGTGAATATGAAAACCTTCCTAACTATGGAAGATATCAAATGCAATAGAACTTTTGTTGGCTCTACAGGATAATGTTTATGTTAGGTAAACATCACTGCTTCTGTTCAAACCTGAAATGACTAATAAATAATCATCACAGTTAACAAAATTCCCCAATTTTTGTATTAAATGTGACTGTCAGTTATATTCAAATTCATCAGCTTTCAGATACATAATTTTTAAGACACCGGAGATGAAACCCAGAGCCTTGCTCATGCTAGGCAAGGACTTTGCCACACCTCCTTCTTTAAATGAGCAACTTAATGGGAATTAAGCAAATAAACATTAACAAGCTTTATCTCCATAGAACAGTTATTCATAGCTAAAACATGAGTGGGCACAATAGACTAACCTTACAAAAGATTGTATTCTCTTTTAATAAGCTGGGCATGGTGGCACACACATTTTAATATTTATTGATTGATTGACTGGTTATTTGAGGGGGAAGGGGAAAGAGAGAGAGAGAGAAGAGAGAGTATGGACACACTAGAGCCTCTTGCTGCTGAAAATTAACTCCAGATGTGTTTACCACTTAGTGCCCCTGGCCTGAAGTGAGTATTGGAGAACTGAACTCAGGTTGGCAAGCTTTGCGAGCAAGCACCTTTAACTGCTAAGCCATTTCCTCGGCCCAAGACTATATTCTTGTATATTTTCAAATACTGCAATTTAATACTTGACACAAAGTTCTCTAGTAAGTCTAAACAGAGTCTTTTCTCTGCATATTTTATATGGCCCCACCTCATCATCAAGGACTGTTAAGTTATAAACTACTGTTGCTCTGCCAGGCAGAAAGGTGATATTTCCTCTGACTGGACTCAAATCTTCTTCCGGGGCATTTGGGCCACCCTCCACCTGCAAAGAAGTACACAGTGCCATCAGTACACACAAAATATTTCAAATGACTGAGAAGGCATTTATTGTAACATCAGCTGACAAAAGTCTTTAAGTTTAAAGATGATTTGCAGGAATTATATGCATGTTATCTCTGATGTGTGGGTCTTAGCTTATAATATCTTATAATAACATATAGGGGACAAATGTGGATAAGACTTATTAACCAAAAGTGAATATACAGAGAGAAACTGGAAGGAGGAAATGTACAGGAGAAAGGAAAGTAAGAAGGGGAGGAGGGAAGGAATGGTATAGGAATCAACAAAAATAAACTATATTTGAAAATGTCAAAAAAAATAAAATAAAATAAAGACTCCCCAAGAAAAAGAATTGTAAATTTTAAAAAAAGAATTATACAAACCTATATAAAAAGTCTGCTTTTCTAATTAACAGACACAGTCTTTAATGTCAACCTTGAATAAAATTATATTAAACTAAGATTTCTAAGATTATTTTTCTACACCTGAGAGAAAAGCTATAGAAAGATTTCCTCATGGGAGGAAGAGTATTGAAGTACTGAAGTAAATTCTCTGAAAAAGTAGAATCAACTTCTGATTCCATTGCTGGCTGTGTGGTCTTAGACACAGTATTTAATAACAGCATGCAGCATTTTTCTAATCTTTAAAATGAGCAAGAGTTTCTACTTCACAGGCTGGATGTGTAAATATAATAAAAATCACTCATTTAAAAAGCATCTGGGGGTATGCTGTGCCTGATCTCTTAGATCTCATGGTTTCAAGGTGGACAAGGAAAACTCCTTCAGGTGGACATCTCAGTTAATTTAATTGAAAGGAACCAATTTTGAGTAAATAAATGTGAATGAGATGATATGAGATATTGTGGAGAAAAAAAATGCTCATGAGGGTGACGGGCTAGGAAGGATACCTCTGCATATTGGGTAAGACACTGAGAATAGTTATGGCAATGTAAAATGTACCACAAATGCAACCTTTAAGTAAGCAAAACAATGATACAGACCCAATAAAATTATATTAAGCATCATAGATAAACTGAAAACACAGATAACATCATTTCTACAATTATTTTTTCTAATTTTTCTCATATTTATTATTAGAATATTTTCAAACCTTTAGCATCTAAATGCATATTCCTAAGTATATGAAAAGCTACTTAAGGCTTCCTGTGTAAAAATTGAAAGATTGCTATGCTGGGTTTTTTTTTGTCTACTATAGAGTTCACACATTCTTGTCCAATGCTATTTCACATTCATAAGTCAATAACCAACATTATGTTTCATTAATATATGCAAGCAGCAAGAAAAATGTTTTTATAGTAATCGTGACGTTTATCAGATGGCAAAAGTAGTTTTCTTTATTTAATTTAATTGTGTGATGCTTATTATGCAGGGGCTTCGAACGGTCTGACATGGATGGGCTCTTAACCTGTTATCATTTAAGGTGATTTCATAAAAACCTTACCTCAAGAGTCACCAAGACCGTGCCATAGGTACCCTTTTCCCTGATGAGAGTAAGAGGCAGAGACTCATTTCTGCCTCTGGGCTCAGTCACTGGGACTGAGGAAGGCTAGTGGAAAGAAAAAAGGCAATCAGTACACACGTTACCTTAACAATGCTAAATTCCAGGGCCAATCACCTCATGTTGCTCTAAGAATGTGGCATTCCTAGTGTCAGTTAACCATTCAACATGAAAAAAATGAAAAAAGATAAATGTGCAAGTCGTGTGAAAGGAACATAAAATTAGCCAGGCAAATGATAAAGGTTCTCTTCTGGGCTCTAACACAGCTATCTGATCTTTCAGATCCACCTGATCTACTGGGGAATTTTGATTGACAGCCATGTAGCTGAACGATAAATTAGCTGCTCACAGGGCCAGGAGACCACAAAAAAAAAGAGTTAAGACTCCAAACCAAGCTAGTAGCTCCCTGGAATTAGCACTTGGCTTTGCTCCCAACCCCTCTTTCCTGGTCACCTGCCACTGTGACACTGAAATACAGACAATTGCTAATGACTCTGAGGACATGATCAAAGCCAGAAGAGAAACAATGAGAACTTCCAAGGCTGAAGCATGGCGGCTGGGCTGGAGGAAGAGGGAAGCACCAAGCACGCATTTCTGAGGGCAGCAGTGGCCATCTCTCGGGATTACACGGTCATAGTCCCAACCATAAATGGGGCTAGAAATACTTGTCCTCAGGGGAGCTGTGATGAGATTTCAATGAAATATTTTATGTCCAGTGTTCATCGTTCTTCCTGACACATGCTAGGGACTCAATAAATGTTGGCTATTAACAAGCCAATGAATGAACGAGCCACGTTCACTGTCAGTATCATCATCACCAAGACCGACCTATGTGGAATCCTGCTGGACCCTGTTACGAGGTTTCCTGGCAGCACTAAAACCAATGTCGGGGATTAGGATTCCCATTGTACTCCTGTACAAAGTCAAAAGAGAGACAGAGGGAAAAGAAGAAAGTAGAAGAGAAAGGGGAGGAAAGGAGAGGAAGGGGAGAGAGAAAGAGAGGAAAGAAGAGGAGGGGAGGGTAAGAGAGGCAAAAAGGGGTGGGAACAGAAGGAGGGACAAAATAAGGGAGGAGAGGGGAGAGGAAGTGAGCAAAACAAAGAGAAAAAAGTTTAAACAAATCAGTATGATGATTGATATACTGGAAGTGAGTGCAGAGAGATAGAAATATGGAGAGAAGCTAAGAAATTAAGAAAGCCTGCTTGGTTATACATCTTTTTTCATGCAAATAAAAGTGAGTGATTAATTAAATTAATATGTATATTTATAAATGAAAATACAACGAAGGATACTAAACACCTACTAAAGTGAGGTTAGTCAAATACACTTTTAGATAAAGATTATGCAAGTATAAAAACCATATTTACCTTTAGCCTGCCTCTTTCAAAGATAACTTCAAGGACTAAGAAAATGTCATATAAAGAACCCAATTTCATGAATTTTCTAAACTGAAAATAATTTAAAACACAGGTAGTATGGTATCATATCCCTTTTTTGGCGTGTGTGTAGTGTGTGTATGTATATAAGCACAAGTATGTGTGAACATGCATGCACATGTGTGTGCATGTGGAGGCCAGAGATTAAAGCAGGGTATCTTCCTTTTCACTTTCCTGAGGCAGGGTCTCTCACCCGTCTTAGCCTGACAGCTAAGCCCAGGACTTCCTGGGCTGGGACTGCCCAGCACTTATGTGGGTGCTCAGAGCCTGAACTAAGACCCTCAGGCATGCATGATGGCAAACGCTTTATCAACTGGGCCATCCCCCAAACTCTGAAGTCAAATATGTATGATGATGCTTAGTAACACGATTCAAATAGATTATCAGAAAGATTGTTGTACCCTGTAACTCTTTATCCAAATTCAACTGTATTGAAGACAGCATTTTGTTTTACTTTAAGAGCTGGAAATAATTCCTCTCAAGGAAGATTTTGCCCTGTGTTTTTATGTCTAAAAATAAATTTCTCAAAGTCAGATTGTTTAAAAGCACAGGAATTTAGTAAGGACAGAAAATAAACTGCTAAGCAAAACTGAAAGGGTTGAGATGGAGTTCTAACCTCAGTGAAATATGAGTTAATATGTCAAAAACAGCTATATTATCTATTCTTAAGTTGACTCAAGATCTTTTTCAAGTTTCTTTCAATGTATTTGATTATCTCACAGTCACTCCAAACACAGAAGAATCTGATCAATAGGCCAGACTTTCTTAGGGTACATTTGGAGATATTTAAGCAAAAGGCACTGAACTGGGTGTAGTGGTGCATGCCTTAAATCCCTGCACTCGGGATGCTGAGATAAGAGGATTGCCATGAGTTCAAAGCCAGCCTGGGACTACAGGTGAGTTACAGGTCATCCTGGTCTACAGCAAGACCCAACCTCAAAAAAACACCCAAAAAAGGCACCTGAATACAGAGCTTTGTTAGAAACCATCCAATGGAGGTGACAAGAAAGCCAAATGGCAGATCAGCAGAAAATATTATAAGAAATTAGAAGACTCCTCTATTTAAAAAAAAAAAAATCCCAGAGCATTGAAAGGTACACAGAAGGTGGGCTGGGGATAGAATTAATGCAAGGTTTATCTAAATATCAAAGCACAAGATAGTACTAGTTAACACCAAGAGAAAATGGTAAAAGCTCATTCTGCTATCAAACCACTGTATATCAATATAATCATCACACTGTAAACCATACCATACTCAATGAAATAATTCCAAATGCATTGTCATTTGATAATACTGTTACAGTAACAGTCCTTGGCCATCCAATTTTGACATTTGCTGATGGTTTCTAAAATAAAAGCACATTAATAATTATTAAATTAGATATTAAAAGAAAGCCAATTATTTAGTAGAATTCTTGTATTTAATTACAGCATGAACAAAAATACAATATGCTTTTAATTGAGAGAGTAAGAAAACATATTCAAATTAAGGTAGCATGGTAAAGAGTCTCAAGATTTTTCAAAAAGGTTTTAAAAACCAAAAGTTTAAAAAACAAGTAGGCACTATCAATGAAATATAATAGTATAGATAATTACTGGCTAGTAATACTATATTATAAATTATGTGATAATCACTGTGATGTCATATAAAATAACAATTAAATATGCACTGTGAAAGTCTATTCAAAGCTAATAAAAGTTGATGAAATTACAAATTAGCTATTCTACAAAAAGCCAAAATAAGGGCAAAACAGTGAATCTTTTATATATAACTAGGGAGATTTTTCTATATCTCTTTTGATAATCAACAAAAATATAAAGGAATGGGAAGAAAGAGTGATTTGCAAGACCAGACACTGGGCTGGAGAGGTGACTTAGTGGTTAAGGTATTTGCCTGCAAAGAAGAAGGATCCAAGTTCAATTCCCCCATACCCACATTAAGCCAGATGCACAAGGTGGCACATATGTCTGGAGTTCATGTGCAGTGGCTGAAGGCCCTGGTGTGCCCATTTTCTCTGTTTGCATGCCCCCCTCTCAAGTAAATAAATAAATAAATATTAAATTTTTTTAAACAAAACACAACTATTTCCAGTAGCAAAATGATATAATTATTGAAAAAGGAATTGTCAATGCTATTTAGAAGAATGAACTAGAATGGGGTCAGCAGTAATTACTTCAACCTGACAGATCAAGCCATAAAGTTCTATTGAACCTTGAGTTTTTGGAGCCCTCCCCCCGCTCCCTTACTCCCCCCCCCCACTCCGGGGTAGTCTGAGTTTACTCTAAGGCACAGGGGCCTCCCACTTCATGCTGGCTTTTTGTATACTTCTCCTTGGAATTCAGAAGTCACGGTCACTCTTTGTGTATCTGGAAATTGGAGGAGGGCTCACAGAGAAGCCTCTGGGGTGGTGACTCCCAAACTGAATGGATTATCTGGGGAAATGACTGGACTGTGTGGTTTCCAAGAGATCATCACTTTGAACTTCTATGAAAACTACTAGGAGTCATCTAAATGGGTTTATCTTTAATTAGATTTCCAAGTGCGGTAAAACTGAGGTTGAGGTTAAGGATGAATGAAGTTACCTGTAATGTTAAGTGAAATGTGAAAGTTTCATCAGGCTCCGGGAGGTCGTCATTGCATACTGCTATGTACACTGTCCTGTTTGTTTCTCCAGCAGGGATAAAAGCTGCAGCATAGGTGTCAAAAAAGTCACCAGTGTCTTCTCCATGCAGCTAACAAAAGCAAAATACAGGACATTGGGGTTCAGCAAAAAGACATGTAAAACTGATGCTAACTGACGCAATCAAGAGAAAAAACAAACTATTGGAACTGACATTTATGACAGGATATACAAAAAATAAGTGTTTAGCAACTGCTAAAAAATCATCTTCAGGAAAAAAAAGATTCTATGAATAAGTCATCAAATATAAAAACATTTCTTTACATTGTGGAAGAAAAATAAATTACACAGACAACGAATAATTACTTAGAAAAGTGCTATGAAATTTTTTCTCTGACTCTTAATTGATTTGAGTAGATTATAGCAAGTCTAACATGACAAATTATAGCTGAAACTTTCACAAAGAAGAGATAGAAGTACCCTGCCAAAAACTCCAGAGAATCAATTCTTTCTGAAGTGATTTTGAAAGAACTATGCCCAAAACTTTCAACCTGAAATCATATTTTATTTTATTCTACAGAAACCAAAAGACCCAAATTGTTTCAGAATCCCAAACCTCATGATCATTATAAGCCTCTTCTTAACTTTATAAAAATTTACTGTATAAAACCAGCATTGTTAGTAAGATTATCAAGGAAATAACTATTATGGAATCATAAAGGGACAATTTATTGTGCAAATATAAATGACATTTATTTCACCAGAGCACCAGATGAATAATGTAGACACTAGGGGAAAAAATAAACTTATCTGGCACAAATAAGAATAAAGAACGTGTTTTGGTAAATTTTTTAAATTTCTAGTTTGAATTTCAAAAACTAAAGTTTTAAAATGTTAAGAAATCAAAGTAAGTTTTCAAGAGTTGGAAAATCGGGACTAATAATTTACTACAGAAAATGTCAGCCTTTTAGAAAGCAGCATAACAAGTCACCGAAGTAAACAGAAAAACACATGAATCCACCTTACGAAAATCATTTCATAATACAAAATGTAGGAAAACAGATATGGATATGTGGTAATTTGAATAATGTCCCCCAATAGATTCAAAAGCTTATTATAATTATAAATTGTATCCAGCCAGTTCTGGCTGGAGGAGGTGTGTCACCTTAGCCTTCAGCCCTAAGGTGTTTCTGGGGTGGGTTTGGAATTCTAGCTTTACATATGCAAAAAGCAGTCTGAACTCAAGCCTGGGGTTCCTCTTATTTGCTAGTTGGGAGTGTGCTTGCTTGCTTGATGTGCTGATGGCGGTTTGTCTGTCTCTGCTTGGATCTGTGAAAGGGGGCCAGCCTTTTTCCTTAACTTCCCCTGGATCTGTTAGTTTCAGTAAATACTTTCCTCCCCAAAATTGTACCTGATTTGGAGATTCATCCCAGCGACCTGTGGCTGACTATGACAGGATATAAGACATTTCATCAGAGAACCACTCATAACAGATAGTTAAAAAAAAATTGGAAACAATTTCAATGAAAAACAGTTAAGGGATGATTAGAGCCCAAAGATGACACTGAAGAAAGTGAGAATAATGCAGCAATCTAAAAATGTACAATAAATTACATTAAAAGATTGTTAAATATAGCATATACTTGAACAAAAAATGAATTCAGTAAATATATACATATATGTCAAATAAGGTACAAGCTAAAAAACAACAGATAGCCAGGTGTGGTGGTGCACAGCTTTAATCCCAGCCCTGGGGAGGCAGAGGGAAGAGGATCGCCATGAATTCGAAGCCGCACAGAGACTACATAGTGAATTCCAGGTCAGCCTGGGCTGGAACCAGACCTTACCTCAAAAAGAGAGAGAGAGAGAGAGAGAGAAAGGAAGGAAGGAAGGAAGGAAGGAAGGAAGGAAGGAAGGAAGGAAGGAAGGAAGGAAGGAAGGAAGGAAGGAAGAAAGAAAGAAAGAAGGAAGGGGGGAATGGAGGGGAAAGGAGGGAGGGAGGGGAAAATAAAAGGAAAGAAAAGAAAAGAAAGAGAGAAAGAAAAAGCCAGATAGCAGGCAAGCAATATACAAAAGTCAAACTTTGGTCTGATTTCAGATATATTTCTATTTTTTTCTGTTTTTAACAATATTTTACAACATGATAATTTAACCTAGTAGTTAAAATTTATTTTTACAAGTACTTTGGGCCTTTAACATAGCAATATCTTTAGTGATAATATGGAATTACTTTCAGGGTAAAAATAGACATATATAGATAACACACACTATCCATCCAAGATATTCTTGTTTTAAAATAAATATAGGAGCCTGGCACAGTGGCACACGCCTTTAAGTCCCAGCACTTGGGAGGCAGAGGTCAGCTTAGGCCTTACACCCTGCCTTTGGTGGAGAGGTAGAATAAATAAACATATGAACACCTTATGATGATCAGTCTTCATCCTTAAAATACTAATGTCAGATGTGTGTGGGTCCAGGGAGCACTCAATCTGCATGTGTGCAAGAGTGCTGTCTCCACACCATTAGTCACAATGCAATTCAGAATCACAAACAGCTTAAAAACTGCCACTAAACTAAGACGAGAGCCACGGTAATTTCTCACCGAAACAATAGCAGTGACATTTGCTGGCTCTCCTTCCCTTTCGATGACAAGACGAATGACTGTAGTACTTGTTTCATTCACGACAAATTCTGTTTGTCCAGCAAACCTTATTTCTGTTTCTCCAAATACAGAAGGGACAAGGAAAGCTGAAAGAAGATTTATCAGCAAACATGAAGAGAGCATCCCTAAAAGGAAAAAGAGGGAAAAAAATTACAAAACGACCTAACACACTTTCATTAGATTTTGTTATCTAGTTCTAAGCAAGAGGGAAGGGGAAGAGGGGAAGCAACCAAGACCAAACTACATCAAGAAAGCCTTGAACGTGAGATGCCAGAAGTTGAAATCAGTCTCCTGCTATGGTTTTCTTTCACTACTTGCAATCAATCACCTTTCTGTACTCAGCCTCTATATCAAGATACTAAATGTAAGTTAAACTTTATTAAATTTAAGTTTAAAAGAAACTAGCTGGGTGTGGTGGAACGCACCTCTAATCCCAGCACTCTGGAGGCAAAGGGAGGAGGATTGCTGTGAGTTTGAGGCCAGCCTGGGACTACAGAGTAAGTTCCAGGTCAGCCTGGGCCCTAGTGAGACCCTACTTCAAAAAAAAATTTTTTTAATAAAATAAAAAACTTATTGGGTACTCACAATTAAAAAAAAAAAAAAAAAACCTAAGATGCAACAATGAAAAGCAACTAAAGTCCACCTTTTCCCAAATGAAAATGGAAAATATCAGCCAAAACTGAAATAGCTGAAGATAAAGCTTTAGTAATAAATTGATTTCTTGATTGGTATCTATATTTTCCGTAAGTTTGTCTTGAGATTTCACAAAAAAATAATGATAACAATAATAATAATAATAATAAATGGTTGCAAGGAACTGCTAATCCTTTCAAAGAGATGAAATTCCAAGACTTAAATTTCTTCCTTTTTTAACTAAAATACTATTATTACATGATACACTTCTGAGATGTCTATGTTGCTTTAAAATAAGTATATTTGGCCAAGTGTATGCCTTCTTTTCCACAGTTCCAAGTGCTTTCTTCTGACTACAATAAGTCTATTTCTGAGACATCAATATTTTTCCCGCTTTCAGCTCTGTGTGATTCAAGTGCTTTCACAGCACAAACTTGCACTGCTGTTTTGTAATGCAGATGCATCTCTAAACGTGTGAGCAATTTATCTCATGGATCATTAAGATTCCAATGGATCTACGTGATTAGTCACACGGACATAACATGTTCATGCATTCTAAAGGAACGAATTCTAAAGGAGAGTCTCACTGCCTACCACTCCACAGCCCCAACGCTTCCTCTCCTCTTCACCTTAGCCAAGAAAGCAATGAAGTGTTCATGCATGTGGTATTTCCACATGACTACACACGCCTTTATACATAGAAGTCGCCAAATATATAAATGCCTGGAATATTCTCAAGCTTCAATGCAGGTTTTTTTTTTCAGTCTAGGATAATATACTAACAAGCAGTCTCGGATGGCTCAGTGAATCTCCCTCCCATGCCTCCACTTGCAAAATCCCTAGACAGAGATTCAAAGTTCAGGTGGAATCCAAAAGTGAAACAGCCCAACAGGGGCTGAGATTGTGGGGGTTGGGACAATCTTCGCACCGGTCCCCTCTCTCCAAAGGGGAGGTTTAGAGAACTTGAATCTCAAAATTGTCCTGTATCAAAATCAAATCAGCCTTTGTTAAAATGCCAAGTCAGTCCTCACTCTCAGGAATTCTGCTCGAATGGATTTCAGTGAGGGCTCAGGAATCTGCAATTAATAAACTCCTTATTTATCCTGATACAATTAATCCTCGGGTGTGTTTACAAAACTGTCCTCCACTGTGAGGAATAGTGTTAGTGGAAGGAATGGGTCCAGAATGGACATAGACAAGTCCACATCTGTGGCTTTAAGTGAATTACTAAATTTTTTTCAGAACTACAGACACTATGCACTTCTTCCTTTCTTACCTGCCAGAAACCATGCATTTTAAAGAACAAACTGTAACCACCTATAGAAAGCATTCATACTTTAAAATAAGCAAGCACGTATTAATATAATGCTACATTTGGTACATTAGGGGCATCAGTCCCCACAACACCTCTGTAACCCTTTTTAGAATAGTGGAAACTAGCACAGAGATTGCTTAGTTACTGTGCACTGTCATTCAGCTGTGTGAGTGATAAGGCAGGACTTGAATCCTGGACTTTAATCCTGGAGTCCATGGCCAGACTCTCTACCCAGAAAACCCATCAGAATGTGTCTGACATTCATGCCTACAAGTACTCTACCTCCTTCTTGAATAAATGTCTGCTCAAGCTATGCTTTCATGCATTCAAATACATTAAATGCATGAATAATAAACAAACCTGACATAGCACTCATTATTATGGGTCTCCTAAAAATTCTCCCCTTAATTATTCTGATAAATATTATAGGTATTAAATGTCACTACAGTTCTCTTGGCTACTTTAAATATTTAAACAGCATCTTTTCATATCAGGACCAATGTACTGAAATGCTGCATTCTTGCCACTTCCCAGGCAATTAGCGCTCCAGGATCTTGTGTTTGAGTCAGTAAATTCATTTTAAATTGGCCTACATCAATGAGTTTTGAGATTATGCAGAATGAATAAGCATGATTGGAAATGCCCCCCCCCATTGTATGATGACATTAATAATCACATCTCCTCTGCTTTCATCTGTTCACACAGTGAGACAGGTTGTGGGCAAAGTCGACACTGAATAAAAGTTCAAAGAGGAAGCAAAGCTTTGAAAAAGAAGTTTCCATTAACAGACAGGCATAATTAAACTAAAACGAATGTTAGAGTAACTAGGAACATTTTCTCTTATCATGCTAAAAGTCTAGTGTTCGTAAATTCCTTTTTTTAATTCAACTCAGAAGGCTAGACGTCAGTAATTGACAAAATTACTAATATTACTAATGTTTCAGGTCATGTTTCCCCTTATTAGATTTAGTTTAAAAAATTTCAGGCCACTTGTTTTAAATTCCACTATAAAGTGAATTTTAAACAACTTATGTTTAAAAGTCACAAAGCATGTAATTCCTGTCCTCCCTGACGTACTTCCTCCTGTCACTCACCTGAAGACCATATTCAATCCTCTCATCTTGAACTAGCATCACGTTCTCTTCACACATCCCACTCTTGGTTGGCATGATTCAGAGGAAATCTAACTGCCAATAGATTTCTTGGGTCTTAATAGAATTCTTATCCTGTCACAAGGGTACTTTCTTGCTTATTTCCTGAATTACACTATAAAGTTTTGCTTGTCTTGAGAACACACCAGTACAAAGTCACAAGGTCTTGAATTCTAGTAATAATATTCAGTCTATCCGACAACTCACCTAATTGTGAAAGAAAGGAAAAAAAAAAACTTTAGAATTAAAACTTGTACCATATTAGAGTAGCTCTTAAAATGCAAATTTGAGTGCAACTCTCAGATTGGTACCATGTTTGTGTTTTGAGAAGACGCTCTATAATATGCAACAGCCTGTCCTAATCAGTGAAGATCCAGAGATCAGTAACATAGTCCTTGGCGCCAAGATACCATTGAGAATATGTACACGAGTCAGAAGTGGGGAAGCAAAGCCAAAAAGACAGAATTCTGGGACTTCTGCTCAAGCTTTGATAAGTAGATGATGTTGGCCAAGTTTTGGATTATGATGATTGGGGTTAGCTTCCCCCACAACCTGGGAATAAAACCAACAGCAGAAGAAGGCAGAGTCAAGAGGTGGAAAGAGGCCACATCATGAGAATCAAGTTTAAGTTTCTGAACCCACCTTTACCTAGGTCTCTCAATTATTGAGAAAATAAACGACATTTTTGCCTCTATCTACATTGGTTTTCGACTTTGTCACTGTCAGCATCAGTACTGATCCACCATCATCTAACTCATGCCATTGTGAGCCCAAACATCAGCCATGCCAAGTGGAGGTCTCCTTCCCATAGACTACCACTGAACAGTATCAGTCTTCCCTAAGCGTTCCTGGAAGGACACCACACTGTCTGCTTGTCCTGTTCTCCTACAGAGATGAACACCATCTCTATTCACTGTCCTTTCCTCTCCACCTCAAAACTGGTATGAGTAAAAAAATACAGAACACTTCGATACAACAAAGGTATCTCTAAATAAAACCCACAGGACATCACACTGACTCAGTTCCTGAAGTGGTTAATGGTTATCAAGGAACCCAATGTCTGCTTCTTTAAATTGACTCCTTTCCACTTCTGTTTTCCAGGTCTTTCTTTCCTTTTTGAAAACACTAATATTTGTCCAACTTTATTCTTCACATGTATCAACAAGCAAATAGACACCAAATGCTATGTGTACTATATAACTGTTGATGGCTGGTGTCTTTCTCCTTCTAACTTGATATGAATGAGTAACTTAGGAAATGTAACAGATATTGCATACTCTGAGAAAATAAGAAGTCTTTTGGTTGAAGCCTCAAGAATTCTGAAAAGCCAGAATAGAAAGCAACAGAGTAAAATAAGAATCAAGTCCCCAAAGATGAGTGTGAAAAAAAAACATACAAATTCAATTGATTTGGCAATTTAAAAAAAATGGGGGTACTATCATAAATAAGACTTGCTCATGCAATGTATCTAATTATTGACAATAAATATGAAAAAAAAGAAAGAAAGAAACCTTTTGGGAGTGCTGGGAATGTGGTTCATGGTGGAGTGTTTGGGTAGTATGCTCAAAGTCCTGGGTTTCATCCCCAGCAGCAGGAAATAAAAAGAAAAAATATACCACCTTTCCTCAATGTAAAGGTGAATTCCATCATTTAAAGTTTCACAATAAAGCAGCTGTTCAGTGTTTGTAAAGAGTGGGTCAATAAAAAAAAACATTTCTAGCACAGAACTAGAGGGGAATGATGACATCTAGCTTCAGCTTTTGCCATCGGTTCCTTAGCAAACATCTTCTCGTGGTGTGACCACCAGGTAATTAATACTGAAAATATGATCCTCATGCAGCAAGGTTTTCAAGTTTAGAATTACCTGGATTCTATTTATTAAGGGGTACTCTAAAACTATAGAATTACTGCTATGGAACCAGAGAGGTTTCATCATGTCATCAATTATTTAGCCTTTTAAGAATTTTTAATCTATGGTGTACATATTTAGCAAGTACAAAAAATTACTCTTTCTTATTTTCATGCTACAATGCAACTTAAATTTGAAGCTTTCCAATAAAGCGATGCAGCAGATACCTTCGACACCATACAGATGCCACTAACGTTTAGAAAAAAAATGTACTGTTTAATCAATTCTTGATTACTACTGATAAGTATTCCCAGATTTAGGGATGTTACATGTAAATTTGAGAAATTTTATTTGTAAAGATACATGTAATTTTTGTATGCTCAACAAGTTATAGCTTTCTACATATGGCATTAATCAATTTATATCTAACTCAAAAATCTTCATATTGTTTTATTAATATAAAAATTCAGGTTCCCAAATGCTCTTGCACTAGTGTTAACAGTAAGTTTGCACTATAAGTAATGTAAGTTCCCACTGAAAGTAGTGTTATGTTCCCACAGCAAGAAATATAAGTTTCCACTGTAAGTAATGAAGTGAATGAAATCTTTGACATGTCTTATTTTTCATATGAGCCATGTTTGTAAACTTTTGTCAGGTGTACTTGAAGACAGGTTTGTTTGATTTTTTTTTCAAAGAAACACATCATGAGCTGAAGAGGTTGTTCAGCAGTTAGGGTGCTTGCTTGCAAAGCCTAATGACCTGAGTTTGATTCCCCAGTACCCATTTAAAGTCAGATACACAAAGTTGCACATGCATCTGGAGTTCATTTGCAGTGGCTGAAGGCCTGGCACACCCATTCTCTCTGTAAGTCTTTTTTCTATCTCTCTCTGCTTGCAAATAATACATTTTTTTAAAAATGAAACATCATGTCAGTACATATATGGGACTTCAATTCTACAACTGTCCTCTGAGTGAACTGTGGCATTTAGATATAAAGCCCCATTTTGCTTAACTAACAGGATAAGTAAATAAGTACAGAAAGTTATTTGAATCAGACATCTGCACTTCTGATTTCCATCTTCTTTCCAAAACATTTAAGCGTGACATTTTCCATGACACCATCTACTCCCATTTGAATGAGTCACCAGGAAACAGATGACAAAAGCCATCCACACTGTTCATATGTGGATAGCAGATGTCCACCAAGGAAGCAAGCAGAAACTTCTACAAGAAGAAGCTTCAATTATGGAGGATGTAGGGCTCTGGCAAAGCAGGAATGGTAAGTATCACTACTCTAAATCTTTTGAGGGAGACTCAGATTCAGTTATATCACATGATGACAAAGCTAGTATGTACCTGTCAAGACAAAGCAAGACCTATTTGGTATTTTTAAGGATGAAGTGCTTAACATTTCTTGAGCCACCATTAGAGGGCACCCCTCCATCTTCAAATATAATGAAGAAATATTTTCTGGAATTATGAAGAGACCTTAGAAATCTAAGTTTTCAACAAATAAATTTTCACAAATAGTTCTGTAATTTTACATACATCTCAAAGACAGAAAGAAATTTTCTTGAAATTGTCATAAAGCTCTGAGTTCTGGGCAAACAAAATTTCGATTTATCCACTGAGATTCAGCAAGACTGAAAGACAGAGGGGGTTTGGGAAGACAGCCCAGTGGTTACAGATGTTTATCTGCCAATCCAAATTTAATTTCCCAGCCACACATGTAAAACCAGAAGCAAAAATAGGCACATACATCTGTCGTTCATTGCAAAAGACCACGGCACAACCATTCACACACACACAGGTACGTGTGTTTCCTCTGTATAAGATTTTGAAATATTCTGGTTTTAATGAAGAATAAAGCACCCATGTTTCCTAAGTAAATATACTCAGGGCATAAAAAAAAGAGAAAAACAAAAGAAGAACTTGGGTTTCAACCCAAAGGCGAAAGACATATGTTTTAGACAACAGCTTCGTGTATTTGTGATTCAGCCTCATATTTAATCCACAGCTGGTGGAGACCTTTGGAGGTGAAGGCTTGCTGGAGGAGGTGTATCACTGAGGTCAGAACTTGAGCTTTTAGTCCCATTATTCTGGGTGTTCACTAGCCCCATTCACTCTTGCTGTTACCTCCGAGCTGGTGAGGTAAGATGCTGTGCTCAGCTTCTGCTCTGCCATGCTTCCCCTGCCAAGATGAAATGTCCCCCCAAGACTATAAACCAAATTAAACCCTTTCTTCCCATCACTTGGGTCTAATGTTTTGTCCCAGCAACTAGAAGGTAATTAAAATATGTGTCTTTACAAAAATAATACTAAAAAGATTCCTTTTGCCAAAACTGAAAATGTGAAGATTCACCTTTTCAAAAATAGACATCTAGATTATTTTACAAAATTATAATTCTAGATCCACATTTCATCATGGCATCAACTGGCAGGAGTTAAGGAACCAATAGGCATTATTTAGACAATTTGCTCTCACTGTGGTCTCTCAAGGTCTCCTCAGACAGGGATTAAAAAGAAGATATACCCCATATCCGTGTCATTCAAAGAGAATAAAGTAGGCACAAGGCATACATGTGATAGCATATGTACACAGAGAGAGAGAGAGAGAGAGAGAAACAGAGAGAGAGAGAATCACAATCTTGTGAGCTGTCACTCTTCAGTGTCCCAGAAATTTGATTAAACATTACAGTGGAAAGCATTCTTGGCAATGTTTGAGTGTGCATGCTACCATCAGCATCATGAATCCTGTAACTGGAGGCTGCCAGTGCTCCCTGGGATGTGGAGCCCTCAGTCACCTCCAAAGTAGGGCACAATGGGACCCAGAATTAGCCTTGACTTATAAACTAGTCTCTGCTATCTTTCAGCCTTATGAGTTTGGACATGCTCTGGGCCTCTTCCCTCTATGGGCTTCAAGAAGTCTGAAGTATGAAACCGAGGTAAAAATAAAAGCCACCAAGCACTAGGGCAATCCTGAGGTGCAGAGAAGGGAACCTCCACTACACACTGTAAAATCAGATTCCAGGCTCCAAACTGCCAATTTCCACATGGTCAAGAGACCAAAGAAGAGAACACAGGCATCCTGAAATATCTTGTGATCAGCCCCCACACCACAAGTTTGAAAGAGCAATGAAAACCCCCATTGGACATTGAAACCCCCATTGGACAATGAAAACCCCCATTGTCCTCAAGGACAGCAAAGGAATGAATGTAACAACGTATTTGAAGGGATCCTGATGGAAAGGTGTGACCCCATAACTTGAATCAGAGTATCAGCTACATCTGCACTCTGTAAAATTTTATTAATCATTTTAGTAATAAAGCAGGACAACAAAACACATAATACAATTTGAATATGGCACTTCATATAGGTCTTCTTCCTGCTGTCCTTTTCCTATCACAGGATATTACGATACGTTTAATCCTGTGTTTCCTTATACTCCTCTTCCTTGCGACAGTTTCTTAGGTTTTTCTTATTTGTTTCAGACCTTGAAGGTTATAGTGGTTTGAATGTGAATGTATGTCCCCCATAGATATTTTTGAATAAGGTTAAGCTTTCTGCTTAAGTCTCAGCAGTCCGATGGAGGAGGTCTCACTGCAGGGCAGATCCTGATGTCCAGCCCTAAGGTGTGTTTGGGGGCAGAGGATCTTGATTCCAAGCCAAAGGAGTGTGAACAGTTTGAGCTCTGGGAGTTTGTGCTTGCTTATGGTGCTGGCTTGTTGATGGTTTCACTCTGCTTGTATGTGTGAAGGGGTGCCAGTTTCTGCTGCTATTGATGGAACTTCCCCTGGATCTGGAAGCTTGAACTAAATCTTCCAGCAGGCAACCCTGGGTGGTCTGAAACCAATGTATCTTCTTCCTCTTCTGGACCATTGCTGACTTTATCTACTTGTTCTGATCTTAGATTCATGCAAGAAGCCCACAATTTTTCTAATTCATTGATTGTTTTCCCTTAATACTCACCAATTCTCAATTCAGTTGAATTTAGTGTGATTTATTTTATGATTCATAAATCAAAAATTAATATACTTATTTTTAATCACTAAAAATACGACTTTGCTCTAAAGATAATTGTGGCTAAATCTCTGATTTGGATAAACTGAATTCCTGGTGATATGATTCTAAAATTTGAAAATTAGGTCCTATTTAACACAAGAATTATTTAGAAGACTTACACTTTCCCTTATTTCTAAGTAGTACTTATTTTTTATTATTTATTTCTACTTTTTAATGAAAATATGCTTTTATTTAATATTGTTCACAACGTACTGTGCTCTTGTTACCCCTTCCATTTATTAATACAAAACAAATGTATGAGCATAACAGTGAAAAAAACCATTTTGTTCTTTGCTCTTGCTGCATTTTGTTAAGGTTAAAAAAAAAAAAAAAAAAAAACCTTGTCACAAGAATGCTGAACATGCTGCTCTATGGAAGAAACCAGCAAGTCAAGAAGTGCTCACCTGTGCAATAGTGGTGCCAAACCTAGGTAGGTAATCAACAGCTTTCAGATTGGCTAAGAGATCCACTCAGTGACAAGGAACCCTTAACTGGAACTGCAATCCATGGAAAAATCTTATAGGGACCTGGATTCCAAGGGGAAATTCCCACTACCAGAGATCTACAGAGAGACTACACCCATTAAAATCTTGCCAAATTAGCGATGTTTGTCTCATTTAACCTTAAGGTATTCATTCACTTCTCCATTGTTCTCACACACATTGAACTTGTGAGAAGGGGATGTCACATTATCTCAGGATGTTACAATGTTTGTCAATAGTGTCTCTTGAAAAATCTCTGAGACTGGACTCCTCAGTCTTTCCAACTTCAGAGTGGTTTATCAACAAAAAGTATGATGGTAATATCTAAGGCCCATTTTGATGAGTTTCCATAGTGCTTGATAAGCTTACGAAGTACCTATTAACCAGGTCAGACTCCATTCAAGGTTCTTAGACCTCCTTTGGAGGTAGTGTCAACATCAGCACAGCAAACACTTTCCAAACTGATGGTGTTCTCATAAAAATGTTCATAACATCTATCAGACATTAAAGAATTCTGTCAAAGTACAAAAATTTTCCAGTTCAGAGGATGTTTAGAAATTTACTGAACAATAATGTTGGGACCCAGCCTGGCTGAATGTCTGTGGGCTAAGTTTTAGGATATAATATACAGCCGGATGAGGTGACTTACACCTTCTGGTCCGAGCCTGAGAATGGTAACTCATGCCTTTTGACCCTAGCACACCTGTGCCCCCAGGAGGCAGGGGGGATGGCTGACAGCCCTAATCCTGTTTGTAAGTGCTAATAAGCCTTGTTCCTGCTTCCTGAGCTCTCTTGTGAAAGAGATAAAACAATACAATGCATCCTTGGGTTATATATATGACAGATATTGGAATAAAATTTCGAGATTTGCCTGGACATTTCTCCCAGCCGCATGTGAGTCTCCGGCTGGGCATTCACCTTTCCCCAATGGAGCCCATCTCCTGCTGGCCAGAGAGACTCAGGCTCGATCACAGGGGCCCAGGGGCCGTGGCTCAAAACCCAACAAATAAAGTGATGAGATGGGTCTGAACCAAACAAATCACTTTGCAAAAGCTTCTGAGTTTTTTTTAAATGTGGTATTTATTAGTTTACTTAAATTTATCTTAATAAAGCAAAAGCCTAACAACATATTGGCTTTCCTCTGTCTTGCTCTTACCAACATGCTTTTTTGTATTTCTTATGAAGTGTTCATACTAACTTGAATATTATTTTTCTCTTTTTACGTTTTCACTATTTAAGATTTGTTAGTTTTGTCATAATCTACAATTTATAGGTATTCCAAAGTAAAATGTTTCTCTTTTTACTCTTAAAGGACATACTTTTTTCTATTAAGTACTATTATAAATGCACTTAATTAGTAAGATTATTAGTAAGATGTCAGAGTGATGATTAAGAGACAATTAATCAGGGACATTTAAAGTTAACTTCTAATTTATTTGTTGAAAGTACATTCAAGCTAAAGTCTGACTCTTAAAAATGTCCTTATAGAAGTTATTTTGTTATTAATGTAATTAGATGAGTTCATAAATCAGGGCTGAAGTAATAGTTGGCAAAGTGTTTTCTTCACACGCACAAGGACCTGAGTTCAATCTGCAGAACCTATGTGAATGCCAGGTATGTTGGCACACCTGTAATCCCAGTGCTGGGGAGACAGAGACAGGTGGATCTCTAGAGCTTACTGGTCAGCCAGTGCTGGCCTAATGGGTAAGGTCTGGGCCAATGAAAGACCTTGTCGCAAAACAAACAGGAAATAGTTTACCTGAGAACACCCAAGGTTAGCCTCTGCTATCCATACATGCATACAGAACATACTTACACACCTGCACACATGAAAACCCACATACACAATACACCCGTGCCATGCACACAGACAAATGCAGAAAAGTACCAACCAAATAATGACAGTAATAATGCCCACTTACTGAATGCTTACTGTAAAGGATGCCCTGCGCCGAGTGTTATGTACATCATTTTATCTAAACCTTGAGACATTTTCAGGCAGATGAGAGAACAGCAAAGCCACTGTCCATGTTAAACATAGATGGCAAGAACTCAGCCTAGATTTAACCTACAGTGTTATTTGACTCACATTTTCTTATGGCTATGATAAGACAAAAATTATTATGAATTCATGCCTGCAACTCTTCGCCTGTAACAAGTGCAGACTAGCTCACAATACCTATGGTGCAAACGTAACCACCACTCCACTTTTTCAAATGCCATACACCCTGCTGACAAAAGTTCCATTTTACTTTTCAGAGATTGCCTACTCATAGGTTATGGAATTCCAGAGGCTTGTGCATTCCTAAAGGAGACCTGAAGTCTCCGAGACTTCTGTGCTTTAAGTGCTATGCAAAGCTGGCCCTCTTCCATCTGTGCAGGCCTGCAGCTTCAGACTACGTGCAGGGCACTGCCTCTCCAAGTTCCTGGTTCTCCACTGCCTAGGCCCCTCTTCAGTGCTGCCTGAGGCCACAGAGCCCACAGAGGACCTCGCTGTCAAGCAATCAGCCTTGACTTCCACGCACTCAAGTTTGAAAGAGCTGAAAGGAAGCCTGTGTGTAAGATGTGGATACTATTGATGCGCTGTGGTTATGCTGACGTCATTCACTCATCATTCAACAGCATTCAGAACCTTCTCAAAGTCTCTGGAGCCTTCCAGGCATTGCCTAAGGCCTGAGTACACTGAAGTAAGAGTGATTAAAATCAAGACATTTCAACAGAATTCCAACAGAGTTTTTGGCATAAGAAAGGGAAACTCCTCCTTAAATTAGGTTTTCCTTTCCAACTAGAGTCTCTACCTTAATGTGCCCATGATAATGAACAATACATTTTAATATGCTTGAAAATACAATGTTTATTCATTATTTTTACCATGGCATCAGAAGCACCATCATATTCAGTTTACACTTAAATTTTTACAACTGTTCAGAGAGATTTCTCTGCTCTCAAGAATTGTATCTTCTTTTATCTCCACAGACTACCTCCAAACATAGACCAACTAAATTCCTCTCTATGCTTCTAAGCCCATTCTTTCAAATTTCCTTGAGAGAGTACACCTCCTAACTAAATCTTTTTCTAAATATTTCAATATTACATACTTATATGATGCTATGAGGAAGTTTTAAATGTCTAAGAAATTTTATTATAAGCTAATTTGACTCGGAAGATATACAGTGTACATTAAGTGATATGAAAATATGAGTTTGTGAAAAGTCAATATACTAATCCCCCCCAGAAAGTTTTTTACTTTATACTTGTTTTATTGCTGGCTTTCTGAGGCTGTCTCCCTTCATGCTGACCTGGAACACAGCCTGCGGCGCAGGCCGGCTTCAAGTTCACAGCAATCCTCTTACTGCAGCCTCCGAGCACTGGGATTAAAGGGTGACCTACACTCAGCTTCCTCTGAGTCTTCTTCCTGCACTCTTTCTTCATTTTTACCTCCCTTCTTCCATAGTTTCTTTTCCCTGCCTTGCAAGTGAACTCTTCTTACCTACAAACAAGCCCCCGTGATCAGCCTCACTTCCCCTTCAACTTTCCACTACAGCTCTCCTTCCCTTCAGTCTCTAACTTTTCTACAAACTGCAAACACTCTTGAAAGTGTGTGCTCTATCTATGCCATGATATGCCCACACACCATGGTCAGTTCTCTTGTAAAATACATGGAAAATAAAATCATAGAAATACACTGTGCCTCTTAAACACTGAGCTCCAAAATAAGCCTCAAAGAATACAAATTATGGGACAGGGAAGATGGCTCAGCAGTTAAAGGTGCTTGCTTACAAGCTTACTGACAAAAGTTCCGTCTTCTTAGCACCTAGATAAAATTGAATGCAAAATGGCACAGGCATCTGTAATCCTAAGGCACTGAGAGGCAAAACCAGGAGGCTCCTGAAGCTTCAGATAGACCCCATCTCAAAAGACAGGGAAGGAGAGGAGACACACAGAGACTGTCCTCTGACCTCTACGTGCACACCATGGCACACATGTGCCCATACATATGCACAGAGAGAAACAAACTAGAAAAATAATAGATGAACTTTATTAACCATTATTTCCACAAACTATAATGACCACAAACTTTCTTTCCTCTGGCAATGCTGGACTATGTACCCTACAAGTCTAGATCCACATTGTCAGCCACAGAGACACTTCCTTCCCACAACACCTAGCAAGCTATGTGGATGAGAGTAGGTAACAGTCCTTGTGACAGCCCAGGGGGCCCATGCTGGGAACCGGAGACTCAGGCTGTCTATTGACTGCTGCTCATCTCCCTATATCTCCTACCACTGCCTCAAATATGCCTCAGGCAAAGCTGCCAGACTTCCTAAGCTATTCTCTAACTCACACTCACTAGAAAGAGTAAGGCATTGCTCTTAAAACTTACTCATTCAACTCTTTGATTTATATATAAGGTAACTTGAGCCTCAGCCACTGACTAAGGTTTATGATGGTCCCTATGCAAGATGATTACATTTTAGCTCTCCAAACCCCAGAAGTGTAAGAGAGCATCATAAATTAAGTTTTAGATTGGTGTATTGGCCAAGAAAAGATAAATCATATCTCCATTTATCAATCTATAATCTTAATATATACATAAAGTCTTCAAAAATACATTATGTATCATTTTAATGCTTTTATAATTTTTTTATTTTATTTATATGAGAGAGTGAGTGAGAGAGAAAGAGACAGATAGAGAGAGAATGTGCATGCCAGGGCCTCCAGCCACTGCAAATGAACTCCAGAAACATGTGCCATCTTGTGCCTCTGGCTTTACATGGGTCCTGGGGAATCAAACAAGGGTCCCTTTGCTTTACAGGCAGATGCCTTAACCACTGAGCAACCTCTCCAACCTTATAATTATTTTGTATAAATTGATTGTTCAATGGTTAAAGCTACTTTCTTGCAAAGCATGCTGGCCCTGGTTCAATTTCCCAGCCACTCATGTAAAGCTGGATGGGCATTTATTGTTTGCAGCAGCAAATGACCCTAGTGTGTACTCTCATGTATGCACTCATACGCACGCGCGCACGCACGCACGCGCGCGCACACACACACACACACACACACATACACACACATACTCTCTCTCACTGTCTCTCACGCACACACACTCTCTCACACACACCTGTACGAACACACACGCAAATAAATAAATAGAGCATTCATAAAGGTTGAAACAGTTTTAATTCCATCAAGAATGGAAAACAAAGTAGTATGTTTGGCTATAGGCATATATCATGGTTTAACCAAAAGTGCATCATTTTGTCCAATTTTAACTATTTGTGTGCACATCAATAAATTTGTCTTTAGATTTTGGCAAATTTAAACCTGAAAAAATGTGTTAAAGATAGACACAATTCAATCAAATTAAGTCTAATTTTTTTCTTGATATAAAATACATCTCCAATAAATTTTATAATACCTAATAAGTTTTCATTTAAATTGTAAAAAAAAATCAATAAGTAGTAATCTAAATTATCTTATGTTAAAACGAAGATCAAACATACTAAACTTACGTTTATGAGAAAGTACACACATCGAAAGATACTGGAAGAAGAGTGATCACCTTTTGGTAGAGCAGTTTCACATGGTTTCCATATTTGTATTTTTCTATTATTTCCATAGTATCTATAATGAGTATGTTTCACTTAAGTCATTTAAGGTGAGATTTTTGAAAAACAAGATGCTGGGAATTAGAACTCTGAACCTAAGCCTTAAAACTAATATCATTTAAAACCTTTATTCTGACAGTGAAATTGTGAGTATAAACCTCTAGGGCTTAGTTACAACCTAACAATTACAATTATGATTGAAATTAATGAATGTGTTGTCAACCACAAGTAAACTGGAGAACTTCTTAAAATATTTCTCACCAGGTTTTTATTTTATATAAAATATAACAGGTTATACTCTTTTATCCCCTCACCCCAGCTCCTCAGTGGTGTCATGGTATGAACTATGGGGCATAATGTTTTTTATTAATAAGTAGAAACTCTGTAAGTACAAGTCATGTGTTGGTACCACTGTTTCCCTCCTCCCTGCCCCCATTCCACTGAGGGCCCTCCTCAGTGGGATTGCTGGAATGCTCCATGGGATCAAGGGCTATGAGTTATATAAGCAGCAGTGATTGGGGCAGGGGGCAATGAATCTGTATATTCTCCCCCACCATGGCTCTTGCAATTTCTTTTCACCCCCTCTTCCACAAAGTTCCCTGAGCCATGGTGAGTTTAAAGTCTGCTTTTTTGTTGAGTTCCTAGTGGCCTCTGGATTTCTGCTTTGGAAGATTTGAGTGTCCTCAGTGTCTGTCTCCATCATCCTGGTGCAGGTTGTCAGGCTCACTGTGGAAGCAGCACTCTTGTTTATCCCCCCAGTTCCTCTGTGGTCTCACCTGGGCCCTAGCTGATATGTGAGGTGTGGTTCGTCTCCTGCCAGGGAGTCAGCTATCATTTCTGATCTTGTTGATAGAACTGGGTTGATGGGACATGAATTTTTAATAAAGTAAAAAGGCAGAAATATCACTTAGTCAAAACCGTCAGATTATAGTCATTGAAAAGGATGGTGATCAGTTGTTTGCTTTCCCAGGCAATTTCCTTCTGTCTACACTCAGTTTTCTTAGCTGTGATAATCACTGGAGAGAGTGGCTACCCAATGGCTGATTTCCCCATGAATTTTCGCACATATGAATGTCACATTCTTCTGTGAAATCTTTGTCCCTAAAACTTACAGGAAGGCTTTACTGGAATTGTTTGTGACCACTATGCTGCCTGCAATCTCTAAACTCTCTTATTCGCATTTATTTAGTCAAATACTTTGTACAGAACAAAGTAAAGTTATACTATCTTCTCTGTTCTTCTTTTCTATCATGGTAATGCCATTTCCTTTGTCCTGAAACTTAGGCTAAACAATTTTATATATATATATATATATATATATATATATATATATATATATATATATATATATATATATGTAATTTGAATCAGATTTCCCCCACAAACTCTTGTGTTTTTTGAATGCTTGGTTCCCAGCTGGTGGTAACTTAGGAGGTGGAGCCTTGGTGAAGGTGGTGTGTTGTTAGCAGTGGGCTATAGGGTGTTAAAGCCAGCTCCCCATTGCCAGAGTTTCACATCTCGGTGCTTTCTGGCAGCTTCTGTGTCCATGCTAAAGAAGTGCTATTTTGTTTTCTCACAATTTCATGGCCTTACATTTCTTAATGGCAGAGATCCATGCAGGATGTGTTCTACTGATAAGCCTTCAAGCCACATAGGATGATTCTGTTTCTTAATGTGAGCCAAGTTTAACATATAGGGGGCAAAGGGCTAAATTCCTTCCAAATGCCTCATGGCCATTTTACCCACCTCCCTGGTGGGTGGGAAGGAAGTGAATAGATTCTCTGAGGCATCATTCTTCCAATCCAGGCCTTCCTCCTAGCACTTTCGCTTAATTATTCCTTTTATCCACTCTGGGAATGCAAAACTCTTCCCTTTTCTAAGATTAATCCCAAAATAGAAAGCATATAGTTTCATATTTTTTTCACTTTGAAGGTCATTAGCCACCCATATAGGCCTGATAAACAGATGACTAGTATGGCATACTGTTCCCAAGATATCATCTTCATCATATTCTCACAGAAATCATGCAAAAGTGCTAAGCACTCATGATCCCTTACTGAGATATCTCATTTATCCCTCATTTCATATTGCCTATTCCAGAAATAAGGCATCACCACCGACCATATAACACTGTTACTGCCTTCATGAACCAGCTCTCTTCTGTACATTCCAACCAGCCTTTCCTCCCCGATGGGCAAAGAAAAGGTAAAAGCTTGTTTTTATGTCTACCTATCGTTCAAAAAACTAACAGAGATCTTAACAAAAGAGAAAAAGAATAAATTCACTGATCCTTGCTCTGAAAATCCAAACCAAGAAAATACCAGTGAAAAAATGTCAGGGTAAGGAGCTCCTAAAATTCTCTCCGCCATGAAAACCGAAAACAATGCCAAAAATTGTTAAGATCTACTTTTGCAGAACTTTGAAAATTAACCAACAGCTTGCATGATTATAGTGAGTATTTATTAAAGAAAACACTTGAATCTGCAGAAGAAAAGTGACTTTGGTGACCTATCCCTATATATCCCTCACAGACTCTGTGGTTGCCTTAAAAGCCAGCCAACCAGCAATCAATCATAATAAAACCCACAGCTTGGCAGACTGAAAGGAACAGATTGGGGTTGGAAACCCATCAGAGGCCCATTTGCAAAGAACTGCCATTCTTTGAACTTTCTGATGTCCCTTGGAAGACTCCACTCAACACAATCGCTTTATTTGAATCAACTCAGTAAAAAAAAAAAAAAAAA
>PVHP010001936.1:0-97748 GCA_004024765.1 Zapus hudsonius | reverse complement strand
TTTAAAGGTTTTACACCATTCTTTAAATTTTTTAAAATTTATTTGAGAGAGACAGAGACAAAGAGACAGAGAGTGAGTATGGGCACATCAGGACCTCCTGCCACTGCAAATGAATTCTAGATGCATGCACCACTTTGTGTATTTGGCTTTACATGGGCACTGGGGAATCGAATCCTGAATGTTCACCTTTGCAAGGAAGTGCCTTTAACTGCTGATCCATCTCTCCAGTCCCTTCACCCCTGTCATGAGGGAGGAATCCTCATGAGCTAATCACTTCTCAGGGCTGTGTCCCAACACTAATAGAGGTGAAGCTTCAACATGAACTTTGGAAGAACACGAACATTCAAACCATAGCAGAAAGAAAAGAAAAAGGAATGGTAGATTGTACAAAAAAGAGAGGCTTATAATAAATGAGGTAATGAAAGAGTCCAACCAAATGGCCGCTAAGAGAATATTGTGGCTGGACATTACCACGTCTTTACATTACATATATCTATCTTTAACTTCAGCACTCCGGAGGTTGAGGCCGGAGGATCACTATGAACTCAAGGCCAGCCTGGGCTACACAGTGAGTTCCAGGTTAGCTTGGGCTATCATGAGATCCTGTCTGAAAGAGAGGGGGGGGAGAGGGAGAGGAAAGGTTGGGAGATAGCTCAGTGGTTAAAGGCACTTGCTTACAAAGCTTGATGGCCTAAATTCAATTCCCCAGTAACCACATAAAGCCAAGTGCACAAAGTGGTGCATGTCTCCGGAGTTTGTGTGCAGGGGTAGGAGGCCCTGGCACTTCTAGCTGAATCATGATGGATGTAGAGATGGGAGCAAGTGACCAAAGTGAAAAAGATATGAAAATCTACTGTAGGCGAGTGTGCAGTCAGCTTCATGTTACTGGCACAAAGCACCTGACCAAAAGCAGCTTGTGAAGGAAAGGGTTTATTCTGGCTTACAGACTCAAGGGGAAACTTCATGATTGCAGGGGGAAATGATGGCATGAGCCGAGGCTGGACATCACCTCCTGGCCAACATCAGCTGCAGGAAAGTGTGCCAAACAGTGGCAAGGGGAAGCTGGTTATACCACCCATAAGCTCATCCCCCAAAACACATCTCCAACAAGGTTCCAGTTCCACAAATTGCCATCAGATGGGGAATCAGGCATTCAGAACACCTGAGTTTATGGGGGACACCTGCATCAAACCACCACAATAAGCGTTCAAGTAATTCTAAGACTAGTATATTGCACAGTGACAGACACTGATGACAATTCAGGATAATGGAGGCTCTTTGCATGAAGATGCCTCCCAAACCACTCAGGGTGGCTCATGACTATAATCCCAGTACTTGGAGGTTGAGGAGGAAGATCATGTGTTTGAAGCCAGCCAGAGTGAGAGGGTGAGATACTGTTTCAAAAAGCCACACACAGATACAAAAGAAGGAATGAAGGAAAGAAGGCAGCCGAAGAACAGGGTAGGGAGGAGGGAAAGAAGAGGGAGAAGGAAGGGAAAGAAAAGAAACAAAAAGCTAACTCCCCATTTCAAGAGGCTTAAAACTAATAATAATTGTTCCAAAACAGGACAGGAAGGAAGGGGACAAAGATCTGTTGTAATCTGCCACTAACCTGTGATTGAAATTTTATAAAGAATGGTAAGTTACAAGATCTTAATTGATGAGCAGAGGTACTTATAGAACATGAAATCGTTCCAAAATGCCTTTCAATCCACTTATCAAAGTGATTTTTTTTCTCAAATGAATGCCAGGTGAGACAATATTGAACAAAGCAACTTCTGCTGTCTCTTAAGCCCTTTAATTACAGTGTTTTGAGTATTAATCACTGGTTAGGGGACAGCTTGCATTACTACCCCAGATTTTAATCACTCTAGTTCTTGAAAGTTTTCTTTCAGTTGAATTGGCTTTTAATAAAAAAAAAGTTTTTTTGAGATGAGACCACCCTATATCACCCAAGCTGGGTTCAAACTTGCAGCATTCCTCCTGCATCAGCCTCCAAAGTGCTGGGATTGTTTCTGTTGTTTTCAATGTATATTTCTTTTCCATTAATTTAAGCAATATTTTTTGTTATTTACTTGCAAGGAGAGAGAGAGAGAGAGAGAGAGAGAGAGAGAGAGAGAGAGAGAGAGAGAGAGAGAGAGAGAGAGAGAGAGAATATGAATGGTTATACTAGGGCCTCTTGTCACTAGTGGCAAATGAACTTCAGATGCATGCACCACATTGTGCATCTGGCTTTACGTAGGTACTGGAGAATTGAACCTTGGACCATCAGGTTTTTGCAAACAAGTGCCTCTAACTGCTGAGCCATCTCTCCAGCCCCCTCAATGCATATTTCTTGCTCAAAAGTTTTTATTTAGTTAGTTAGTTTTGCCCAAAGACTTTGTTTGTGGGTTGATTATTGGATTTTAGAGGGAGAGAATGCCATCCAGGGTTCCTGAGAGGCAGAGCTTAGAAAGCACCACTGCAAAGCAGAGGCTGTGTCACTTCCTGTGATCTGTGAATGGGTGACAGTGATGATGGCTACCAAGAACTCAGCACATACCCAAAACTGGGCTGAGTACTTTTTGTCCATTGACTCATTTAATCCTCAACATCATATAAGGTGGACGTTGTTACCCTCGACATTGATATTTAAAGAGCAGGAAATAAGTAATAAGTTTAATGTCCCACAGCTAGTGGCGAAACTGGAACCAGAACTCAAATCTCTTTAACTGCAGAACTAACAAGTTTGTGGATAAATGCTCTTGACATTTGTGAGTGGGTGTCGGAACCAATCCAAGAACCAGTCAGGAGGGTCACTTACACCCATTCCTCTCTTCAGACAGGAAACCAACCGAGTCCAGGGTTGATTAGAATCTTGCCTGTGTGAAGCCTGCTTGCTCACCCAGCTCTACCACACCAAGCATAGAGATTTCTCCTCAGTATTCTCCTGGGCATGTCCTAGCTGGAGTAAGAGATTATCTTTTTGCTCAGGGGCCCTTTCTTTGTTTAATCCTATTTCTGCCCGGTTCACTAGCAGCGCAGACAAAATCATTAAAACAAGGAACCAGCTTTCTTGAGAACGTCAGTGCATTTCAAATCAGTTGTGCGATTCTGTGTGTGTGTGTGTGTGTGTGTGTGCGCACACACACACACACACACACACTGAACTGCTTAGTGTGGAACAGCATTTGAATTATATCTCAATTAAGCTGCTTTCTTAAAAAAAAAAGTGCCTGCATGAAACAACAAATTTTCATTGTTTTTGGCAATTCTAAATAGTCTCCTTGCATGGAAAGCACACACACACACACACACACATACACACACACACAGAGAACCAGGGGGAGGTGTCCTCTTTGCCAATCATGTCTTATTTCTGTTCACATTCACAGTTTACCCTTGTACCAGGCACAGGACCAAAGATAAACCCAGAGGAATGCTTCGCCTGAAGTTAAGCACTTTTTTTATTTATGTTCAGCATTGAAGTTTCCAGGGACTGAATTCCAAGTTTCAGTACTGAAAGAGTTGACATAATTTTCACTTAAAAAAACTGGGCATGGTGGCACATGTTTGTAATCCCAGCAATCAGCAAACTGAGGCAGGACCAGGTTCAGTTAGGTATTGAGTTCCAGGCCAGCATAGGCTACATGAGACCCTATCAGAAAACAAAAACAAAACAACCAACCCTACAAAAGGAAGGAAAAAAGAAAGGAAGAAGGGGGGGGGTAAGAAAGGGAATTTAAAATTATGTCAGGCATGGTAGCCCACACATGTAATCTCAGTCCTTGGGAAAATTGAGGCCCGATCGCTGACAGTCTGAGACTTTGTTTCAAAAATAAAAACCAAACTGAAACAAAAGTAATGTTTTGTTTCCTTTGTTAAGACACATCGAGTGGAACTTGGTTTCCAAATTTTAATTGCATTACCCCTTTTTGATTAGTTTTCTTGCCTATTAAGAAGTGACACAAAACGACAAAAATCACGTTAAAAGGATGCGCATTGATGAAACCTGGACGGGCACCTCTTTTTCATCCTGCCTGCCCGGGCGGGCAGGGCGAGTGAGCCTTGGCCCCTCCGGACCTCCGGGCCTCGGCCCGCGCGCCGTTCGGGCCGGGTGGACTTGCAGCGGCGGCGGCGGCTCGGACCCGGGACAGGCGGGCGGTGCGGGCGGGCGGGCGGGCGGGCGCAGGTCACGTGCGGCGGCCGGAGTGTGCAGGAATGTAGCCGCGCGCAGGGAAAGTTCCCCGAGGCGGCCGGCGGGGATCCGGCGCGGGCGGGCGCGCGGAGGGAGGAAGAGCCGCGAGGAGGCGGAGCCCGCGGGCGGGCGGGCGGGCGCTTCTCTCAACTTTTTAGTTGGGACGTCTGGAGCCGGGTCGGTGCCTCAGTCGGCGCAGCCGCGGCGGGGAAAAGAAAGGGAGGAAGGAAGGGACGGGGGAGGAGATCCCGGCGAGGGGGAGGGGCGCTCGTGCTCGCTCGCTCGCTCGGCCGAGGGGCCCGCGGAGCCGGGGCGCAGGGCGGGGGATGCGGGGCCTCGGCGGCGCAGCGCCCCGGGCCTGAGAGCCGCCCAGCACCGCCGCCGCAACGCGCCGCCCCGCGCGGGGACCGTCGAGCCGGGCCGTCCGGGCGGAGCCCTCGCGCGTCTCGTCCCGTCGCGTCGCGGGAGGCCGAAGCCATGGATCCCGGGCAGCAGCCGCCGGCCCAGCCGGCCCCGCCGGGCCCCGGGCAGCCGCCCGCACAGCCGGGCCAGGGCCCGCCGTCCGGCCCCGGGCAGCCGGCGGCCCCGGCGGCGCCGCAGGTCCCCCCGGCCGGCCACCAGATCGTGCACGTCCGGGGGGACTCGGAGACCGACTTGGAGGCGCTCTTCAACGCCGTCATGAACCCCAAGACGGCCAACGTGCCGCAGACCGTGCCCATGAGGCTCCGGAAGCTCCCGGACTCCTTCTTCAAGCCGCCCGAGCCCAAGCCGCACTCCCGGCAGGTAAGCGGCGCCCGCGCCCCGGGCCGGCGGGGGGGCGCTCGGGAGGGAGTCCGGGGCCGAGATTTGCTGTTCCCTCGGGCGCCGGTGCGCGGCGCAGCCCCGGGCCCGGCCCCGTCCCGTCCCCGGCCCGGGCTTAGCGGGAGCGGCGCGCGGGGGGCTCGCCCGCCCGCCCGCCCGCTCGCACAATGCGCGCGCCTCCGCGCTCCGCACCTTCGCTCCCGCGGGGCCGGCGGGCGGAGGGGGAGGGGGCGTCCGCGTGGGCGGCCGGGTCCCCTCGGGGGGACCGCGAGCCGAAGCACTGTTCCCTGGGTCCCTGAGGGCTGGGGGTGGACCGGGCCCCTTCGTTTCTGGTTCTTCCTCCCGGTTCTCTGGGCTCCTCCCCCTCCTGGTCCCCGTGGCCCGGGCGCCCTCGGAAGACGGGACCCGGGCTTCCCCGACCTTCCTGGAGGCTCTGGGGATCGGAGACCACCCTTGCCCGTGCGCTCGCAGGCTTCCCGGGGAGCCTCCCGGGCTGCGCTCGGCGGTCCCCGGGCCCCGGGAGAGCCGGCCGCGCTGCAGGTTGACTCACAGGCCGAGTCCTGCCCGGTTCCACCGTGATTAAAGTTAGTGTTTGGGAAGCGATGACTAATTCCAGGATCACCGTGGCTTTTTAACTCTGGTGCGGATGTGAACATGGCTGCGCTTCCACATACGCAGCGTTCGGTCGGCTTCGCCAACTTGATTCAGTATAGAAGCAAAACCACATTCAAGGGTTAATAGGAGGTTAGGTTTTCAGTGTAGGGTTTTCGGGTTGTTTTTTTCTTGGCTTCTTTGTTTCTTTCTCTCTCTCTCTCTCTTTTTTTTTCACAACTTGCTGTAGGCTAAACCAGCACAGGAACTTTGCCCAAAAGTTAATTGGTTTTCCAAATACTACAATGTAGTTAGACCACTGGGGCTGTAACTTGAGTGGGAGGAAGAGTTGCCTCTCCACTGCCCCCTCCCCCAACTCGGGTTCCCCTCCTAGGCAGGCCTAGGGGCTTTGGAACTCAGAAAAGCTTGTCTAACTTGACCACTGAAACTCGGGTTAAGGAGGAGGAAGGAAGAAAATTATTTACCTGCTTGCTCTTAAACATTTCGACTTGTAAAAGTAGGTCTTCTCTTCCTCCTGGAAGTGAGTTTCTGGACTTAGAGTTAAATGCACGTTGGCAAGCAGCCTACAGACTTCCCGAAAGCACACACATCCGAGATTGAAAGTCCATGCATAGGAGATTGAACTCCCATTTCGGAGCGTTTGTGAGTCAAAAACAATGGCGGTTGAGAAGTGCCTTACTCTTTCAGTGTATGGTCACAGAGTTTATGCCCAGCATCCCGTGGCTTCATACTGCTGCTCTCTTCCAGAAGTTTTGTTTAAGGGCTGTAGGTCTATCCCTGAGTTCCTAATTCACATTTAATCAGCTTGGAAGCTCAGAAATGTACATAACTTTTTCTTTAGGGCATGAATTACTCTGGATCCCTTTCCAGTGTTCTTGCCTGTATGAGCCTAGAAAATTGTACATTTGTGGCAAACTCTAATTCTAATAAAAGTAAAACTTTTAAATTATGAACAGTTCTTATCTGAGTTTTAAATACCATTGTCCATGAATTTTTTTACTATAAATTCTTGTTTCCACTTTTTTTCTGGCATTGAAAAAAAAAAACTATTTGACAAATGTGATCACTGAAGTTCAAAGAGGCTGTGATACTTCCTAGTGTCACTAGCTCAGTTGACTGAAACTAGATTTTTGGTCTGCAAGTGGATTTTTTTTTTTTTGTCACAGTTGTAAATATGTGATTGGGTTCCTTTGTTATATCATAATTGAACTGATAACATTGTTATCCTCTAGATACAACGAGGGTTGGCTTTTCATTCCACTCATATACTGCCTTTTTTTAAAAAAGTTTTTGTTTATTAGAGACAGAGAAAAGAGGCAGCCAGAAAGAGTGAGAATGGGTATGCCAGGTCACCCTGCAGAGGAACTCCAGATACATGGTCCACTTTGTGCATTTGACTTTCCGTGGGTATTGGGGAATCGAACCCAAGACACTGGGCTTTGCAAGCAGTCCCTTTAACCACTGAGCCATCTTTCCAGACCTAAATACTTTTTAAGATCTTTTAAGCATTTCTGAATCGTTTTGATTCCATTAAAAGATTGTATCATTTGTCATGACTCATTGATTGATTGCATTTGTTCATAGCGAAATAAAAACACTGACAAGTGCTAGGCTTTGAAGAAAAAGTATTAACTATTTAAACTGCAGTGAAAAAGAGTGCATAGTAATTCTGGAGAATATTTTAGGATTTGGAAAAAGCACCCATACTGCTTAGACAATGTATTGATTTATTTTGGTGTGTGTGGGATGGGCATGCGCTCTGCACTGAGAACTCCCCCACATCTGCCTTGACCTTGTAGATAAAACCTTTTAATGTCCAATATTTGCTATTTGAGAACCCTTTCATATTCCCCATCTCTAAAAGATGTGGAAGTGTGTTCAGAAGAAAGGGAAAAGTTATTTATCTGTTTGCTCTTAAACACTTTGACTTGGGCCGCTCGTCAATAAAACAATGTTTGAAATGCATATTAATATATAATTTAGAAGTGGTCCATTTGGACACCTGTATATCCCAAGATATTTTATTTTATTTATTCATTTTCAAGCAGAGAGAGAGAGGAGAGAGAGAGAGAGAGAGACAGACAGACAGACAGACAGAGCACTTGAATGCAAGCGTTTTCACTCACCAGGGCCCCCACCTCGTGGGTCTGGCTTATGTGGGTATTGGGGAATTGAACCCTGGGGCCTTAGGCACTGGAGGCAAGTGCCTTAACTGCTGAGCCATCTCTCCAGCCCCCAAGACTCAAATATTAAATGTTGAGAATTGCATTTGATATTTAGATACTTGGTTGCAATGAAATTCTATCCAGGAAATTGTGGTTTATGTTTAGTAAGGTTTCATTTTGATATTCCTTATAGGCCAGCACGGATGCAGGCACTGCCGAAGCCCTGATTCCACAGAGCATCCATGTTCGAGCACACTCCTCCCCAGCCTCCCTTCAGCTGGGGGCTGTTTCTCCTGGGACACTCACCCCCACTGGGGTAGTCTCTGGCCCTGCAGGCACACCTGCCACAGCTCAACATCTGCGACAGTCTTCCTTTGAGATCCCTGATGATGTACCTCTACCCGCAGGCTGGGAGATGGCCAAGACATCTTCTGGTCAGAGGTACTTTTTAAAGTAAGTGGACAAAGTGGTGGGAGGTAGTGGAAGATACAGCAAAGCAGCGTCAAGGGATAAAATACTTAATGTTTTTATATTTTACTTAATATTTATGTGAAGCTCAATGGTCTAGCATAATTTTTTTTCAGTTCAGTATGAAAATACCAAATATATAAATATTCTCTTTAGTATGGATAATAATTTGAAAACTTGATTTTTTTTTTTTTTGGTTCAGAGTCATCTACAGTCTTTTGTGGCAGTTTGGGTAATCTCATTTTGAGGTTGTGCCAGACTTGTTAATTAGCCTGCCATAGAATACAGTGCCATTAAAAAAATTGAAGTACTGAGAATTATAAGAGTGGTACAGTAATAGGGAATCTGTGTGGTTCTTATATCTACAGTTCTAGCCCCAATATCTTTTATAATAAGTATTTGATGGGTAGAGAAGAAAACTGGACTTTGGGGAAGGGCTGATCTAATTTTACAGAGTTTTAGATTGTGAAATATCAAGAACTTTAGCTGAAATTTGATGTGCTTGACTCCCCCCCCCCCCCAGAATGTGAAGAGAAATACCAGTTTTGGGGGGTTAATATCCAGTCACTCAGTGGCACATTTGCCTGTCAAGCTATCAAGTCTTCGATTTCTTTGTGAAAATAAAAACAAGGCTATTAGATAATTTATTTCGCCAGCCTTTTTATCTTTAACAAAATGACAAAATTACATTAACTTGCAAAGACCTAAAGAGAATTTTATCCCTTCTAATTTTAAAATGATAGTTAAGACTTTATGTGGCTTGTTTGGATTAAGCATTATGAAGTGAAATTGTTTTTTAATAATTCTCCTTTTAACTAATTGGGTTGAGATATTAAAATGGAAAACAATCCTTATTCTAATTCAGATTTGTCTTGATGATATGGTAAATAATAACATCCGGTCAGATCAGTAGCAATAGCACAAGTAGCAATATTGTTTTGTTGTAAGTACCTCCAGTGCTTTTTTGTGATGTGAGTCTTAGTATGTGTCTTATATCAACTTATCTTTCAAGGCCAGGTGTTGGTATCATAGAATATAGAATTTTATGACTGCCTTGCTTACAAGAGCAGAGGAAACAATTTGATCTTGGAAAGTCTTGATGTGTTGTTTTTCTTTTCTTTTTTTTTTTTTTTGCTATTTAATTTTTTTCTGGAACTTTTTTTTTTTTTTTTTTTTTTTTTTTTTTTTTTTTTTTTTTTTTTTTTTTTTTTTTTTTTTTTTTTTTTTTTTTTTTTATTTTTTTTTGGAATTTTTTTTTTTTTTTTTTTTAGTTTGTTTTCTAGTGTCCTGGTATTCATTTCAAAGGGTCAGGTTTCAGGGAGAACAATAAAGTGCTGAGACTGAAAGTACACAGAGTCTGGCAAACTCATCCGCATGAGCAAGATCATTTGTTCTGAGCAGACATCCCAAGTAAATGATTAGGAGAGCTGCTGGCTGGGAGGGAGTTTGTGTCTGGGAGGGGAGAGGAGGGGAGGGGTAACAGGCCAGCTTGTTGGGGAGAGAAAGCCCCTCCCTGCTGGGTCCCCTGCTGACCTGGGGATTCTTACATAGCCCTCTAGCCCTGTCTCTGGTGGATGCTGTGACTGTAAGTAGAAGGTTAAAGAGCAACATTCCCATTCTGCCTATATTTTCATTATTTTGAGTGAGTAATCTTTCTTTTGAGAGGAAATAAACTTTTTGGATACTTTCCCCCCAAGTTTCCAATTCTTTTTCCTTTGAGAAGAAGGTTCTGTTGCTGGTATTGCTCTGTGGATGGGTTAATGAAGACTGTGCAGGCAGCCCCAACTCAACTCAGTCAACCTCCTCAGCCCCTCCAGAGTCCTGCAAGAGGGGAAACAGAACAGAACCAGCATCATGCTAGAGAGGAGGAATGGTTGCAGGAATGGGGAGAACTTATAATGAAAAAACGGGCAAAAGGAGAGAGAAGACATTGTTCTTTCAATGTTTTTTTAGGTGGGGCATGAAATGAGAGTGGGTTTCTTATTGATAAACATAAGGAGTTTGGATTCTGCAGATCTTGTTTATATCATTTTTAAAAATAGAAGGCTTCTCTGAGAGGTAAATATTGGCCCATCAAAGCAGATGAGCTGGATTCATTGGTATATCTCACAGTATTCCATAGAAGGTCTGTAAGCATTGGAGGTGGGCAGGTGGGTGTTGCATGCTTGTAGGATTTAATATTTTTCTAATGCATTATCTGCCTTGTGAACAACTTGCAATTTGGAGAAATATTACGAAACAAGGTTCTTTCACCTCTAGTCTTGAGTCCCTTCCATGATGCCATGGATTGTATGGTTGGCATAAGTCCTTTAGTGTACCAAACAGACAAATGAAAGTAATATCTGTGCTTTTGATACCCAGCTGCTATTTTGAAAGTTTATTTTTATCTTAGGTGGATGTTTTAGAGTCAGCTTCTCTTTGCGTCTAAAGATTTTCCTTAACAGCTAGCTGTGGAAGGAAGATTTAAACTAGTTGCAACTTTTACACTCATTTCAATAGTGAGAAGATACTTACTATACATCTTTTTAGATACCTGTTCTTCTACACACACACACACACACACACACACACACACATTACTTTTCAGTTACAAATTACTGAGATTTATACTTGATGTGAACAACTCTTGGCTATGAATGGTCCAAAGATGCTAGGTGATGGATGTTGACTTTGGAAAGGCTAATTGTTGTCTTGTGACTGTAGATGAATGCGTTTTTGAAGTCTATTAGCCCATCCTTCAGTTTCACAGCAGCATAATTACTGCAGGATTATAGCCATCATCAGTGTTTTTAGAGCCTGCCCTAGGTCAGTGAGATCTTCTGGAGACTTGTACTTTATCTTGGCAAAAACTAGTTCTAGCAAGGACTCAAACTCTGAAAAGATTGTGATATATGTAGAAAGGTCTTAAGCGCTAATTTCACATCTATTGAACTTACTGTTTGAAATAGTATCTTGGATTTTTATTTAAAAAGAATTCTCTTTACAACTCAGAATTACTACCTACTTCAGACATAGAGTTTTCTTGCAGGAAGTAGTTCTTCAAGTAGTTGGTCAACAACTTCCTATATTTCTTTTATAAGCTGCTGAATAACTTCCTGAATTAGCATTCTATAATATCTGGTTAACAAGGAGTGTTTTTACTTCTCAGATTTACTTTATTGAATTTGGTACCTTGTAACTGTTACCATGTACAAAGAACTTCTTGTGTATGACATACCACGTAAAGACATTAAATTTGATCTTAAGAATGTGAATATGCAAATGGAGATTTCCATTGTTTTAATCGTGTTCTAATAATTGTATAAAAGATCTTTTTTTTTTTTTAAAAAAAGATCTGTTTTATTTCCATTTACTTTCTGAAAGGTCTTAGTTCTTGTAGCTGCTGTGACTAAAATTCCAAGAGCCCGGCCTGGGGAGATGGATGGTTCAGCAGCTAGAGGTGCTTGCTTGCAATGCTTGCCAGGGTTCTCTGTTCCCTAGCACCCAGGTGTATAAAGTGGCACAGCATCTGATGATCATTTGCAGCACACAAGAGGCACTACATGCAAATAAATAAAAATACTTAAAAAATAAAATTACAGAGTCTCATAGGGACTAGAAGTGTACTTCAGTGTTAGAGCACTTAACCAGAGCACACACCAGGTTCTGGGTTTGAGCCTTAGCACTATTAAAAAGAAAAGACAGATCGATTACATTTGAACTGTATTTCAAGATTGTATATAAAAATCATGGGGTATCTTGGTTCTTTTTCAGGCTTTTGTTAATCCTGCAGTATTTAATTTAGCCCTATGCCAACACTACATGTACTTATCTATGAATATGATTGATTGTTGGAATGGAATGTAAATGTATTAGTTTGTTCAATTTCTGCTGTATGGTAGTTTAAAACGGAATGCTCTACTGCCCTAATTAAAGCCACCTCAGAATTGCATGAAATAAAGAAAAGGAATTAAACTTTCTTGTTATAATTTGACTTTGTTGCTTCATTAAGCACCTGCTCAGAGGAAATCTAAACACATCCAGTGCATGAACTGCAGTAAGCATGTTTTACATAGCAACAGTTTCAGGAAGAATAAGCACGGACCTTTTTTTTATTTTTATTTTTTGGCTACATCTTGAGTAACCCAGATGATTTCCCTTTAAACATGAAAAGTTTAAAGAAGCTGCAAACACACGCAATGAGAGAAACCCCAAGGAAACACTTCACATTGCCAGCCCAGTTTCTCTCCGTCTGAGGGGAAAGCTGGTTCCTGCCTGTTTGTCTTACTGTTGAGATTGAGGGAGAGAGATGAAAGTAGGCGCTGGCTCTCTGGGAAAAAAAAAAAAAAAAAAACCTTGCTTCTGCTTGGTGGGTGGGCATCCTGGGAAGAATGGCCTGTGGTGCCACAGTGATTTAGGGAGGAAAAAGGAGGGACTGTTCACCAGCGCCAGAAGAAAAGAAGTGGGAAGATGGGGCCCGCACTGACTCTTCATCTGGGAAAACAATTTCTGCTGTGAATTAGATGTTTAAATGCCATGAAATGTAATGATTCAAGATGATGGGTAACATGTTCTTGAAACGAAAGCATTTTTAAAAAATCTCACCTTAAGCCTCACTTAAAATTTTTTTTAAAAAACCCTGTTATATTTCAATTGTTGAAACCTAAAAGCAGTTCTCTTTAGTAATATCGACAAATATGTTTTAAGGTGTGCTGGTACACACCTTTAAAATGCTAGCACTCAGGAGGCTGGGGTAGGAGGATAGGTAAGTTCAAGGCCAGCCTGGGCTGCTGACTGCTAACCTACTTCTCCCCCCTCTCCCCCCAAGAAAGATATAGTTTGCTTTGTAGTTAGAAAACGAGTGTCCTATATAGCTTTGGGGTAGAGGTAAACTGGAAGCCTAACCCTTCGGTTGCCAGAGTGTATATAGGAGTTTAAGCAAGGGCAAATCGAAATGAAATAATTTTGGAAGTCAGTTAAGGTATAAGATTACTCAAACCTAATCTGTTCCCTTCTGTAATAGCATGCTTTGGCCATTATTATAGCTTGAAAGTTTAGTAATTGCTGAAGAGCCTCATGATTCTAACCGTGGTCACTAAGTGACACCGTGCTTTCAAGAGCTTCTGGTGCTCCATGAATCAGAGCCTCAAGCCCTGCAAGGGACTTGGCTTTATGAAGAGCTGCTCCTTGCTCTGGTACCACCGCCTGGAAGTACTTAACCCCTTGCAGAAGCAAACAAAGGGGTTTGATGTAAATCACCGCAGTCCTTTCCCCTCCCCCTGAGTAGTGAAGACTTAAAAAGTGGTAGGTAGTTTAATCTTTACTCCTAGCAGACCCTCATAGTTTAGCATATCAGTGATAAGCTCTTCTCTGAATGATGCTGCAAATTAGCAGGATAATGTAAGCGGAGGGGGATATCCCCTGATACCTAAGCTTCTCTTATCTGTCCTCGGGAATAGTGTCAGTCAGTCAGTAGGTTCCAATGGTTCAGCTGGCTCCTGGCTCCAAGGGTGAGGGGGCATTTTGGCTCCTCTTGTGTTTAAATTGAGGAGACTTCCTGTGTTTGAAAGTGTAGGTTTATGAGCCACTTTTTTTTTTTTTTGCTTTGTTTTTGTGTTAGGTTAAGCTAGCCTGGGATTCCCTGTGTTGCCCTGGCTGGTCTTGAACTCTGCCTCAACCTCTTGTGTGCTGGGATTATGGGGTTGTGCCACCACACCCAGTTTGAGGGCTGCAAGTAAAAAGAACCATCCAGAATCTCTGATTTGGGGTTTAGAGATTTAGGTTCTCAGGAAGTGATTATGAAAGGGGACAGGCTTTGTGCCCCTATCATCTGGAAGGTGATACCTATACTGGGGTACAGGATGTTTTCTTCTGTAGACATGTTCTTCTGTGTTGATGACATTACTCTCTCTGTCCTCCTTGATGGGACTAATATGATAGGTTCTTTAATAAAGTTTGCTTTTATTGCTGAGGTAGTACTTGTTCATGAGGCACTGTTAGAATGCTCAGGAAAGGACAGAGGAGATGAGGTGCCTGGATTCTACCAGTGAAAGTATTTTGAAGGTATATTTTAGAAACAGCTTGATGATTAACTTTTTTTTCTTTTTTTTTTCCCCCTCGAGGCAGGGTCTCACTCTAGCCCAGGCTGACATGGAATTCACACTGTAGTTCCAGACTGGCCTTGAACTCATGGTGATCCTCCTACCTCTGCTGGGATTAAAGGCATGCGCCACCATACCTGGTTAATGATAATTAACTTTTCTCTTTATTTGGGGTATGCTTGTGTGTGCATTTTCACATATGAGTGCGTAACATGGCACACATTTGGAGGTCAGATAACTTTTGGGTGTTTGCCTTTCAACTCATTCTGAGGCAGGGTCTTGTTCACTGCTCCATTCACAAACTTTGAGAAATTCTGTCTCCATCTCCCCTCTTGCCATAGAATGTTCTGGGATAACAGAAGGGGCCAAAGCTTCCAACTTTTATGTGGGGTCAGGAGTCAAACTCCGGGACTTGGAGTAGAGCAGCAAGTGCTTTATCCACTGAGCCATCTTCCCAGGCCCCTTGACCTATATGTGTGCTGTGGAGGTGTGTGTGTTGTGCGTACAGATTATGCATGCATGTGGAGGCCAAGGAGGACTTTGGGTATCGTCCTCTATCCCTCTTTGGCCTTATTTTCTTTGAGACATCAGCTCTCACTGACGTTGGAGCTGATTTTCAGTTAGACTGAATTGGGGGGCGGGGTTCCAGCCATCCTCCGTGTCCACCCCTGTGAGCACTGGGTTACAGGCTTGCTCGGCCATACTCTGCATTTTACATGGGTCCTGTGTTTGAGCTCAGGTTCTTGTGCTTGTGTAGCAAGTGCTCTTACTGGCCAGGCCATCTGAGTTTTTGACATGTAGCTTTAAAGAGGCCAATTGAAAAACGGATTCAGAAATGCTCTCAGTATTGCAGAAGAGCAGTGATGCACTTTGATCATCTTTGGCTTGTATTCTCTGAGACAGCGCCTTCCAGTAGGTTCTCATGCATTCCTTCATCAACTTTATAAAATGCTACATTATCATGTACACTACTATTTGCTGAATTGTTTTTATTCCTCAGAAATTGTCCTTCTGGTTTTGTTTGTTTGATCTATTTGTTTCTTTCAAGGTAGGTTCTCATTTTAGCCCGGGCTCATTGGCTGGTCTCAAACTCACAGACTGCTGGGAATAAAGGCACGCATCACCACTGTGGGCCATCAAGACTTTTCTTCTTAAACCCTCCAAATATTAAGTGCTACATTTTTGTTTGCTTGTGTTTTTGAGACAGGATCTCACTTTAGCTTTGGATGACCTGGAACTCAAGGTGATCCTCCTACCTCAGCCTTCTGAGTGCTTAGATTATGGGCATGCATCACCACACCCCACTTTAAGATCTTCTTCCCTTTTGGTTATTTTCACATTGCTCTGTCTGCTTAGGTTTTGCCTTCACCTGCTCTGTATAAGTACTATGATTTTCTTACAGTTGTCTCTTTTTCTTTTGCATTGCAATTGCTCTTTTGTCCTCTCTGGACTCTTCTAAGTCCTTTGTGTTCCCCAGTCTGGAGTAGCTGACTTGTGGCCTCAGTCATTCCAGGACACCCCAGGGCTCTCATTCTAGAGGCCCTGCTCACACTTCTGACATTTATGGACACTGTTCTCCTTCTTGATTTGCTTACTCTTCAGAGATTTGCTGAGATAAAGGCTGCATGAGTGTAAGGGCAGTGACTGTGGAGATCTGTCATCCAAACAGCTGCTGACATCGAACGGACAGTTTTGGTTGTACAATTCGAAGTAAATTCTCCTTGGAATCACTATCTTCGTTTCTTCCTCCCACAAGGTCTCACTTAGCTGGGATTACAGGCATGTGCCACCATGTCCAGCTTTCCTTGGGATTTTGAAGAATGTGTTTCATTTTATTCTAGCTTCCAATTTTCTTACTGAGCTGTTAAGCCCAGCTTTCTTTGTCTCTGGGTCCTGAAATTTCATGACATGAACCTCTTAAAAATTTAAGGAATTCCTGGTCTAGAATTCTTCAGTGTTGGTGATGCCGCTTACAGGTTTTAGTGCAGTGACTATGGGCACGCCAGTGCCTCTTGCCACTGCAAACTCCCAAATGCATGCTCAACTTCGTGCATCTGGCTTTATTTGGGTACTGGGCAATTGAACTTAGGCCAGCAGGCTTTGTAAGCATGCATCTTTAATGGCTGAGCCATCTCCCCAGCCCATTTATTAGTTGATTCCTTCTGTCTGCCCTCATTTTCTGGATTCCTTCTAAGGAGATTTACTCTTGGATTTTCTTATCTCCCTTCCCGCCTCACCAGTTCTCCTTGCTATACTTTCTGAGAAAGCTATTCAGCTTTGATTTTTTAATGTTTTAGTTTCCCTAAAGGACATCTGTCATTCTTGCCAAGCATGAGACAAACATCTTTCATAGCACTCAGGAGGCTGAGAGGACAATTGCCATGAATTTGAGGCCAGCCTGGGCTACATAGTGAGTTCTAGGCTAGCCTGAGCTGCAGAATAAGACTCAAACAAAAATAACCTCCCCTCCAAAGATATTTGTCAGTCTTTCTTTCAGAGGCTTCTTTCTGAGTTTGTGGTTCCATTTATCTGTATTTATATTTGTTTGTTTATGAGAGAAGGGGAGAGAGAAATGGGCACACCTGGGCCTCCAGATTCTGCAAACAAGCTCTGGTTACATGTGCCACTTTGTGCATCTGGCTTTATATGGGCACTGGGCTGTTGAGCCTGGGTCATCAGGCTTTGCAAGCAAGCGTATTTACCTTCTGAGCCATTTCTCCAGCCTGGCTCCTTGTTTTTAATCATATGCTCTTCTGTTTATTTCATGAATATAGTAGGATGTTTCAGGATGTATTACCAGGTGTTTCTTCACGTTTTCTTTGCTTTTTTTTAAAAAGAAACTGTGTGTGAACACTGGAGGCTTGTGCCGTAGTGCACCTGTGTGAGATAGTCAGAAGACAATCTTGGGCGTGTCATCACCGTCCTGATTTCAGACAGGTTCTCTTGTTTTGCTGTGCAAGTCAGGCTAGCTTGACCATGAGCTTTGAGATTCATATTTCCACCTCCCTTCTTGCTATAGGTATACTGAGGTTACAGAGGTTTGCCCTATGTGCTGGACTTTACCTGGGAATCTGACCTTGGGTTGTCAGGCACGCTCACCAAGCATTTCACACAATAGGTCATCTCCCCAGCTCTGACTTTTTTTTTCTGTGCTTCACTGAAGAGTGATATGACAGGGACTGACCCGACCTGCGGGCCTAGACAACAAAGGTCGCAAGGGGGCCCAAGCCTGGATGAGTGGGAAAGAACGGGAGCGAGAGATGAGACCAAGACAGGAGTCTGTTTAATAAAGTCTGTTCATTGCAGGCAATAGGCGAGCTTATATGCTAAGAACAAGGAGGCAGCTGCACGTTTCACTTTGCACAATACTTTGCACAATAGTATAAGTTTTTCAAACCCTGTTGCCATCGGCGGTCACAGTGACCTCTTACTGGAACTGTTGTGATTAGCTGCAATGGCTTCTTTCGGGAAGCACATAACATTGTTAGATTTCCGCATAGCTCAGGGTCCACAGTGGGGCAATGCCTCCGACCCCGACAAGGGACCAAGCCCTAAAGTTGTGAGGCCATTAAATATCAGGATCTTAATGATGACTGTTAAGACTGAGTACCAGTGTTCTGGACCTGAACAGCAGGGTTTCGCCCCTGCTCTCGGCTCTGTCCCATAGCAGAACCCAGAGCATCTGGGTCCATTTGCGTGGAACACTTACATACATCCAATTTTCTCATCTGGCAGGTGAGAATTATTATTGGTTTGTTGAGACAGCATTTCATACTGTAGCACAGGTTGGCCTGGAACTCCTTACAATCCTCCTACCTCAGCATCCTGAGTGCTGGGATTAGAGGCATGAATCACCACGTCCAGTACAGTAGGTTTTATGTGTGTGTGAAATGAATGATTCCCGTTTGTAATTACTAGGTTGACTACATGAAGATTTCCATATTTAAGGTAAAAATAGTAATTAGCAAGTTCATCTAATTTGACTTAAATATGACATTAAAACATAAATCTCAAGTAATTGTGTTTGCCATACAAGTAATTGATTAAATTACATTTGCTGCCTTACATTTTCATGTGTTTTGAGTGAACTGTATACTTGGAAATCACAGCATTAACCAGAGGGTCAGAGAGATTGCATATTTAATTCCTATTTGTATACAGATTAGTAGAGATAATTATCTCCATTTCTCTAATATGTTGAACTTTGAAGATTAGGTCTTTATGGGCTGGAGATATGGCTCAGTGATTAATATACTTGTTTGCAAAGCCTGGTAGCCTGTGGTTCGATTTCCCTGGTACCCACATAAGGCCAGATTCATAAAGTATCAGCATTTGGAGTTTGTTTGCAGCAGCAAGAGGACCTAGTATGCCCGTTCTTTCTCTGTCTCTCATTTCTTTCTCTCTATACTTGCAAATCAATCAATAAACACGAAAAAAGAGAGAGAGAAGAAAGGCATGGAGAAATGGCTTAGAGGTTAAGGCATTTGCCTGCAAAGCAGTAGGACACAAGTTTGATTCCCCAGGACCCATGTAAAGCCAGATGCACAAAGTGGTGTATATGTCTGGAGTTCTTTTGCAGTGGCTAGAAGCCCTGACATGTCCATTCTCTCTGCTTCTTTCTCTCTCACACTCTCTCAAATAAAATATATTTAAAAAAAGAAAAGAAAAAGGTCTTTAATGTAATCCCAATTACAATACCAATACTTGGAGACTGAGGCAGGAAGATCACAAGTTTGAAGCCAGCCTGGGGCTACATGGATGGATGAATGGATTAGTAGGAAGGTAGATAGATAAAAATTTAGACTTTAAAGTATAACAAATTTCTAGAACCAGTGGTCATACCAGCCTCTCTCTTCCCTTTGTTTCTGGCCTACCTTTCTCTCATCAGCACAAATGGTGGTAAGGAAAATATTTATGCATACATAAGCTGATTCGGTACAGTGTGGTTGGATTTTGGTTCCATTTATGTTGCTGCTTTCTCTGACAAGCATTCTTGAAAAGTCACTTCTGCCCAGTCTTTCACAGACCATTTTAATACCACTGCATTAATTAAGGTCCAGTGGTCTTGGAGATTGAGAGAGTTGGAACTTCACGATGGCTGGACTTAGGATCACTTGCCCTCAGTTGGTGACTGAGATACGTTGGCACTTTTGCTGATCTAGTTGAGTTTGTCCACTTGCCCTTTTCAACAGTCTCCATTTTGTTTAGGCAGGAATCTGTTACATATGAAAATCTGTTGGAAAAAGAGGAAGCAGATCTTGTAAAAACTTCATAGAAGCTTTAGTGATGCCAAACAGAACTGCGATTAGAAAAGAGGGTTAAATGCCACCAGAAAACTGTGTGACTACTTCCAGGGGCTAAAAAGTAGTCAAACAAGGAAGGGAGTTCAGTGTTCCAGATAATCATGTCAAATAAGAGGTGTGTTCAAATGGCCAGATGGTTAGAAAGGAGTTCAATAGGGCTGAAGAGAAGGCTGAATGGTTAAGACCTTGCCTGCAAACCTGGGAGAATCAAATCCGGTACCTACATAAAGCCAGATGCAGAAAGTGGCGCTAGTGTCTGGAGTTTGTTTGCAGCAGTTGGAGGCCCTGGTGTGCCATATTCCTGCTCGTTCTCTCTCTCTCTCTCTCTCTCTCTCTCTCTCTCTCTCTCTCTCTCTCTCTCTCTCTCTCTCTCTGCTTGCAAATAAATAAAAATAGTAAAAAATGAAACAAAAGAGTTCAATAAGTGGAGATTCCTGGGGTCTATCCAGGAGTTAACTAGTCTTTACCAGTAATAAGGTCACAGTTTTAATTCACCCAGCTCTTCTGGATTTTTTTTTTAAGATGGAAAAACACACCCAAAACTAGTGAAAAATTGTCGAAATACAGATATTTCTGTTTTTCCTCTACACATGTTCAGACTGATACAGGTTATGTTTCTAAAATCATGTTGTTTGGATGAACTCCAAATGATGTAATAGGTTCACTTTTAACCCTCCCAGCTGGAGGGTGTGTGGACTTTCCTGTTGGGACTAGTTATAAAAATCTCTGTGTGAAAAAGTCACTGTTTTTTCACAGTGATATAGAAAATCATTGTCATCTGTATTTGAGGACAAAGCATGCCCTTTGCTTACCTATGTACTTTTCAAGTTTTAGTTAATTCCATATTATACTCCTGCTTGGACTAAGATGTAGTTTAGTGTCAGAGGAGTGCCTAGCATGTGTGAGGCCTTGAGTTCATCATCCCAGCACCACACATAAACGTATTCACAGATGCATACGTAAATGCACATGCATACAGAAAGCATACCTTATCAGTAGGGTATCTTCTTGTCCTTCAAACCACGGGTGATTTCCTTTTTCTCAACAATGGACTGATTTGGTTCCGATGTTAGATTGCTTGTTTTGATGTGGTTACAATTTCTGTTAATTGACCTCTCCCCTGTAGGTAGGGTTTCACTCTAGCCAGGGCTGACCTGGAACTCAATCTAGTTCCAGGCTGGCTTGGAACTCACAGCAATCCTCCTACCTCCTCCTCCGGGTGCTGGGATTAAAGGTGTGCGCCACCAAGCCCAGCAATTTCTGTTAATTGAGACAAGGTATCACTATGTACCCCAGGCTGGCCTTGAAATCACTCTGTAGTTCAGACTGGCACAGTAATCTTTTGTCAGTGTTCTGGGGTTACAGATGTGGGCCAGCATGCATACCTCTCTTCCTGTTATTCTGTTTGTTTTTCCCCCTTTGAGTTTATTGTATGTGTTTAGTGTCTCCTGATTTCATAAAGAGCAGTGTACAGTTGGAACACAAATTATTGTTGGTCTTGATGGGCAGCATGAGACTCACTCCATTCTAAGTTGTGTTGCTTCCCTTTCTTTAGTGCATGGTTGAGGGTTCCTAGGTTTAAGCTTGGTGAGAGACCTGGCTTCTCGTAGCTCAGGACATTGGTAGAGGACATCCCTTAGGTTTGCACTTTTGTTTCGGATTCCATTAGTCCCTGGCCATCCTGACTGATGCCTGTAGTCCTTGCATAATTACTATTTTCTCCCTCTCAAAGATATCCCAGCTTACATGAAAAATCACATGTACTCATCCTAAAAGACCCAGAGTGCATGCTGTATCAATTATTTGTCTTGTCACTGAGACAAAATGCCTGACAGTAGGGGAAGAAGGGTTTATTTTTGCTTACAATTACTTGGTGGCAGGTCATGGCCATATTGTGCACTGGGAGCAGGAGGTGGCTTGCTCAAATCTGCAGCTGACCCGAGAGTGGAGCACATGGACCATAACCTGCCATTGACCTTTTTAGAGATAGGTCTTTTTAAAAACTTTTTATTAACAGCTTCCATAATTGTAGACAATAAACCATGAAATTTCCTCCCTACCCCTACTTCCCCCTCTCAAGTCCACCCTCCATCATATCCCTTCCCCCTCTCAATTAGTCTCTGTTTTGTTTTGATATCATCTTTTCCTCCCATTATGGAGGTCTTGCATAGGTAGTGTCAGGCACTGCAAAGTCATGAATATCAAGGCCATTTTGTGTCTGGAAGTTGGTATTGAAAGCAGTCCTACCCTTCCCTTGGCTCTTACAATCTTTCCACCACCTCTTCCTCAATAGATCCTGAGCCTCAGGAAGTGTGATACAGTGTTGAACACTCCACTGTCACTTCTCCGCACTATGATGTCTTTTGAGTTATCCTAGTGATCACACCACCATCTGAAAAAGAGAAGCTTCTCAAGCCAAAAATGAGAGTAGCATTATTATATGGGTGTGCTCATTTTTAAAAAGTGCTCATAAGGCAGATCGATGGGCATAACATAAGCATTTGGCCAGACAACAGCAGGCATTACTCCTCTAAGGATCATGATCTCCCCTGCCATAGGCTTTTGACTAGGTCTTTAGTACCAGGCATGTGTTCTCTTCCATGGAAAGGGCTTCTAGTCCAATTAGAGAACAGTTGGCTTCCCCAATAACAGAAGTGCCACTATTGCCCCAGTTGACAGATTTGGCCTAGCTGGCCAATCCTATGGCTTGCAAAGTCCACTGCTATTTACCAATGTTGATGACTTCTCTCTCCCATCAGGTTGTATGCAGCCATAGCTTTTTCCAGCTTTCTGTCAGCTGGTTAACAGGGAGGAGGTTTCCAGCTCAGCTCCAGTTTGATTTCTCAATAACCTGAAGCCCAAGCATATGTGGTCTTCAGCAATAGGGTCTTACCATCTTGCTCTGGTGGGCTATCAAGAGCCTTGGCAATGGCCTGTAATGTTTTAGGGGCCTCAGGAACCTCCCTGGCCAACAACTCTCTGGAAGGTATCCCATCCTTGGCAATGAAATTTTTCTAGTGACAATCTATGGCTTCTGGGTGTGCCATTATCCAAAGAAGTAGGTTTCTTTATGGCTTATTCTAAACCTCTTAAATTTTGATTAACCTCTCACCCTTCCATTACTCAGTTCCTTTCCCCTGACCCCACTTAGGCTATTGTACCTCTTGAGATAGATTTTATTGTACAGCTCCATGCTAGTCTGTGTGGCCTAGATTGACCTTGGACTTAGAGCAAACCTCCTACCTCAACCTTTTATAAGCCTGAACCACCACTTACTTTTACTTCTATTCATGGTTGTTGTTTGCCTAGACCACAGTTGAATGCATTCTATTGTTTAAGAACATTGGGTTGTTATGTAACAATGCAGCCATGTGGGTTCACAGGATTTCTCTGTATACATATAGGAATTTTTCTTTCATGTAACCCAGGCTGGCCTAAAATTCACTTTGTAGCTGATGATGACCTTGAATTTCTAATACTCTTGCCTGTACCTCCCCAACTAGTAGGCTTTATAAGCACCACCATTCCTGGTTGCTAGGCAGGCACTCTACCAATTGAGCTACATCCACAGACCTGTCCAGGACTTCTAGTGTGTGTACTGTTAATGGAATTGCTGCTGTGGTCATAGGAAATACGCATCTTCATTTGTGCTTAGTGCACACATTTCATTTGTGCATTTTGACATCCTCCCATGTCCTTATAATGTGGAGCTTTTTTTTTTGTATTCATAAAGTTTTCTGAGTTTTATTTAATTCTCCTGGAATTGCCTCATGAATATGAGTGAAGTGGTCCTACTTAGTCTTTTTTCTTTTTCTCAATTGGAAATTAGATTTCCCTGGAACTATATCCTGAAAGGCCACTCTGCCTGTCTGTAGAAGATGCATATGTGGGCACTTGTCCTGTTTTCTTTCTGTCCCTGGGCTGATGGCATTCTGTCTCAGTTACTGGAGCCTTAGACTAGTATGTCTTTTTTTTTTTTTTTTTTTTTTTTTTTGAGGCAGGGTCTCCACTAGCCAAGACTGACCTGGAAGTCACTCTGTTGCCCAAGCTGGCCTTTAACTCTGGGCAATCTTCCTACCTCAGCCTTCCAAGTGCTACCACTGCTCGCTGTAGAGTCTGTATGTCTTGATGGTAGAGGGAGACCATTCCTCATCTTGGGCTTCTTGGCTAGTTTCTGTTGTGTTCAAATTCTAGAGTTGATTCTTTGACCATTTTGAAGATTGAGGTTGAAATGAATTCATAGAAAAAATTTTTTAATTTGCCATCTTTAAGTCTTGGGTATGTGATGATGATATGAAGTCTACCCCCCTCGTTCCCCCCCTCCAGTTTTAGTGTTAAATATACAGTAAACTAAAAATTTGGAATTAACCAGCCCAGGGTTGACATTTAGTCCTGCTGCTTATTGTCTTAGGGCCTCGGGCAAGCCACATAAGCTTGTGTTCTTACCTGTGAAGTAAGTGGTAATATCTATGGGCAGATTTACAAAGAGGATTAGTTAGCATGTTAGTTAGAATCCTTAATATAGAAACTTCCCAATAATCGTCACAGTGAATGAAAGTTGCTGTGTTAATATTATATTTCTGTCTTTGTAAAATTGTGGGATGTTTGTTTTTAAACTGGATGCCCGCATAATGCTATTTTAGTATTATTTCTTGGTATTAAAACAGTTAAGCTTATTAATTTAACCAATTCATCATACTGTATATGTGTAGGATTAGTCAATGTGGTATCTGAATTTTTACTCTGAAATTCATCCAATCACGCTGTGTGCTTTTTAAATTTCTATAATAAAATTTTGAGCAAAATCCAGTGGAAGAATTTGTTACTATCCTTTTCTGGTGGGTGAACTCTGACTGTTTAGATTGTGTTACTGAAATACTAGTATATATGTAATCATTTGGATTAATTTAGTTCTAAATATTTCATATTACTTATTTTACATTAATTGAAGGTTTTCCCCTTCTTTTACAGGCTTGAAAAATCACACTCTTAAGCTCTTTGTTTCCAACCAGTATCAAATTTCTTTTCTTGACACTATTAGCTTTTTATCTTGAATGGTTTATGATTAACTTGGAGGTTTTGAAGAGGTGAAGGGTATAAGATCATCTCATTCATACACGGGCTCTTGGACCTTCTCTGAACATTGTCCCTTCACTCAGCATATTTAGTTGTTCTGTATCAGCTACCTTATGTGTTGGTGAGAACTGTAGCAGTTACTTTCTCATTACTGGGACCACACGCCCAAACAGAAGAACCTTATGGAATGAAAGGATTTATTACAACCTACAGTTTCAAGGGGCAGTTTCCCCTGGCACAGAAAACATGACAGGCATGTAGTTGGATGTCATATTTCGTCACACCAGCAGGGAGGAAGCAGCAAGAGTGAGCTAGCACTGGCAAATAGGGCTTTATTATGAAAGCCCAAGGTTGCCCTCAGTGACGCACCATCTCCCAAAGGCTCCACTGGCTGGGGATCAAGCATGAGACTTAATCACATAAACACATGAGCATTTTGCATTCCATCCACCTCAGGAACCTTCCAAAAGATGATAGTGGAAACTTTAAGGCCTCCTGAAACTACCCTACCCTAAAGCAAATGACAATGTCAGCTATTGTAGTGACCTTCACGTTGCTGGGATTAAACACAACCAAGCAGCTGATGGGAGAAAGGGTTTATTTTGGTTTAGTCTCCAGGGGAATCTTTACTGCAAGGGGAAGGATCTTGCTACCGCAGTGGTAGGAAGCAGAAAAAGTGAGCTGAGCTCTACCAAGGGGAAAACTGGGCCACTACACCCCAAAGCCCACTCAGCAACAACCTCCAGCAAGGTTCTACCAGCTGGGGAACAGTCAGGACACATGAGGCTATGGGCATTCAAACCGCCATATCATCCCGTTTTCATGGGCCTGCAAAGTAGACTCTGCTCCTTGAAGATGATGGCCACGGTTGTTACTCAGCTGCAATTGGATTAAAAGTTGTCTTAACTCAAGGTAGAGGCATTACCTAGAGCATAAACGTACCAGTGTAGAGCACAAGTTTAAGAAATAAAGTCTCACTTATTGTGAATTGTTATGGTTTATATCTTAGACGTCCCAGGAAGGCTTATCGATTCAAGGCTTGGCTCCCTGCATTTTGTGTTGATGGAGATGGCTGTGGTGGCTGAATCTTTGGGAGGAAGTACTTCATGAAAGGAAGTTACTAGGTCATTAAGGACATGCCCTTGAAGGGGATATTGGGACCCTTAACTTTTTTCTCTGTTCCCTGGTCACCCTGAGTGAGCTACCTCTTTTGCCCTGCACATCCACTGTGAGGCACATTACTGTACAGGCCCAGAGCAGGGACTGCAAGTGAGCCAAAACCTTTGTGCCTTTAAATTGATTTAACCCAGGCGTTTTGTCATAGCATTGGTAAACAGAGTTATACGTGATGGATGTCTCCTATTAAGGTGCCACCAGACTAGCCAAGTTATTTTAAACCACTCAGAATGGTTTTTTGATTAAAAGTCATTATGTTCAAGGTCATGACTTGATTAGGGGCTGGAGAGATGGCTCAATAGTGAAAGTGCTTGCCTGCAAAGCCCAACAACCCTGATTTCATTCCTCAGTATCCATTTAAAGCCAGATGTACAAAGTGCCATGTGCATCTGGAGTTCGTTTGCAGTGGTTGGAGGCCCTGGTGTGCCCATTGTTCTCTCTGCTTGCAAATAAATAAAAAACTAGATTGATATTTTACTACAAAAAGAAGCAACTCCCACCTGCCCTGCCAAATAGCCTTATGTTATTTATCTTTAGATTAAGTTAGGCATCAACTCATATGGACAACAACAGATTTGCAACCTGGCTTTCCTAATGCCATGTCATGTAATTGCTTTGTTGCTTTCTTTTCCTCCCAGACTTCAATTAAGTTGAATGAGGTGTTTATTATTATTACTGGTGAACCAAACTTTATTAGTGTGCTCTTCATTGAATTTCACAGGTGGGGAGAATTTGTAGACTCCCAAGTTACCAAAGGTGTGTGTGTGTGTGTGTATACACAGAGATAAACAAAGTAGGATAGAATTTGTAATGATTGTTTCCCTAAGTATATCTATAATCAGAGCATGTGGGTCCAACTAAGTTTTTTATAAATGAACCCTTAGCATCATGTCACTAGAAGGTAAATTACATTCTCATTTAATTCAGAAACTAAGCATATGCATACAAGCATTTCCTTCTTCATTGAGTAATTATAGAAGCTGGTTTAAAATTTTTGTTACCTAAAGTTGAAATTTCAGCATTGTGAATCATACTTTGTAAATGAGTAACAGGTAATAAAATTAACAAATCCCTAGTTCTCTTGACCAAACAGGTGGAGATGGCTCCGTGAGTAAAGTTCTTGCCAAGCTAGCATGAGGACCTGAGTTTGGATCTCCAGCACTGTGTAGTAATAGCCAGGTGTGATGGGCACACCCATAATCCCAGCTCACACACACTCGCGCACGCGTGCGCACACACATGTCCATGGTGACCCTCTTGCTTTTGCTGGTGAAGTTGGTATGGGTCTCTGAAGAGGCTTTGTAGGAAGAGAGTAGCTATTTCTGGAGCATTTCCTAAGGCCTGCAATCTGAAGTCATTACAGCAAAGTTGCTGAGCAAGTCAGCAGTTCCCTGAGGCCCCATCCCCAAGTCTGGGTGGAGGAAGAGCTATTTTGCTGTGTAGAATTTGCCTTGTTCAGTTTTTGTCCATTTTATACTTTTTCAAGAGCAGACAGCTTTTAAATATCACAAGCCCATTTTCATAACAGATTATGTGGTTAGAGGATTTAAACTAGTGTCTGGATTTTCAGGAAAATCACTTAATATTCAAGGGTACAGCAAATCACTGTATATTCAGGAATCAGTGATTTCTTTTTACTTACACCCCTGCTTTCTTTTAGTTCACTAAAAAGAGATCACTTAGTGCTGGGGCTATACGTAGTCCAGGGGACAGCACTTGCCTAGCATACAAAAGATTTGGGCTTCAATCCCCAGCACCACAAAACAAACAGTGAAATTGGGGTCTCCTTCTAGCCCAGGCTGTCCTGGAATTTACTGTGTAGTCTCAGAGTGGCCTTGAGCTCATGTCTTTCCTTCCTTTGCCTCTCCAATGCTGGGATTAAAGGCATGTGACATCATGCCCTGCTCGAAATCAGGGTAATTTTTATGAAATGCAGAACCTGGCCCTAAGATAGGCAGGTGGTGGTCATCCATCCAGGGAATTAGACTTTCCATCTGAAATCTTTGGAAAGGAGTTTGATTCTTTAAATTACTGTGTTCCTGCCTATGAAAGCCTCATTCCTTTCTGTGCAAGTTTCTTTATTATAGGTTTTTTTGTTGTTGTTGTTTGTTTTGAGACAGGATATCTTGTAGTCCTCTCTTCCCAAGTACTAGGGATTTCATTTTTTGAAATACTGATAGGCAGCTGGGTGTATAGTGGTTTTATTCTCTTGGGAGAGGGAAGTAGGCGGGTCTCCTGCAAGACCCTGTCTCAAAAACAAGGCATACCCTATCAACAAGCCCATAAGAATTGTAAGAGAAAATGAATTTAAGTGGTCTCACTTGTGCTTTTTTGTCATCATGGGATGAAACTGGCTTTTGGGAATTTGATTTGGGAATCACTTGGCTAGAGGCCAGCACATGGTGAGCTGAGAGTCACTGGGCTGCATGCAGTCTGCTGTGTGGTATTTGCCACAGGGTCTCCCTCGAGCTGAGGCTGACCTGAAACTCAGCTCTGTAGCCTCAGCTTCTTAAGGCTTGGGATTATAGGTGGAGCTTCTGGCCCAGCATAATAGGGCACACTCACTCTTAGCCTCTGAAATTTATCACTTCTACTCTTCGTTGGCACAGTTCAAACATGGTAGCTTTTCTGTATTATAATCTGCTGTCTCAAAAATTGAGCATTGTCACGTGGTATTCTCTCTTTCTGTTAAAAATATATTTTTTTCTCCAGGCGTGGTGGCGCACACCTTTAGTCCCAGCTCTCTGGAGGCAGAGGTAGGAGGGTCGAAGTGAGTTTGAGGCCACCCTGAGACTACATAGTGAATAAATTCTAGGTAAACTAATTTTGGGTATTTAAAATTCTTTTCTTAGAATTAATGAGCATTATGAATAAGTGTCTTCCAATTTATTATGACTACAGTCCCAGCCCTTTTGTTACTTCCTCGAACAACCCTTGGTAGCAACAGACCACACCGCAATGAACAGTGTCTTTATAGGCTAGCCTCCTTTCTAGAACAGCACCCTTATCCATGAATTTATAGTAAATTGGGTCAAATATGAAATTTTTAAACTGTGGTAGAGTGGGGAGAATTTTCTAGTTTGTGTGCCATAGATAGTGTTTCTGTTAAATGGTGACTTTTAAAATTTTATTTTGATTTTTTTTGGGTGTTTTTTTGAGGTAGGGTCTCACTCTAACCCAGGCTGACCTGGAACTCACTTTGTAGTCCCAGGCTGGCCTTGAATTCACAGTGATACTCCTACCTCTGCCTCCCAAGTGCTGGGATTAAAGTTGCCACCACACCTGGTAGGTAGTGGTGCCTCTTTTAAAAAATACTTTATTTGGAGAGAGAGAGAGAGAGAGAGAGAGAGAGAGAGAGAGAGAGAGAGAGAGAGAGAGAGAGAGAGAGAGAACGGATATGGGTGCACTAGGGCATCTAGCCATTGCAAACAAACTGCAGACATATGCCACTTTGTGCATCTGGCTTTGCGTGGGTACTGGGGAGTCAAACCCAGGGCTTTAGTCTTTATAGGCAAGAGCCTTAATTGCTGAGCCATCTCTCCAGCCAACAAGTGGTGACTTTTGAGAGCTGCCCTCTTACGTGTCCTGTCTCAGTTCCTCCTCCCATCCCAGGAACTACTTAAATAAAATCCCCATGCCTTTAGGATTCAGCTCCCCTTAGTTCCCTTGGAAAGTACTCCTGGGTTTTTTACAGCCCCAGCTCTGCTTTTAAGCCCCCCTTCCATGAGTTCTGCAGCATTGGGAGTGCAAGCTTATTTTCCTAATGGGTAACACACTGCTTTGGGCTGGGCTGTGTCTCACATGCCTAGTGTGGAGATTGCCTGTTCTAGTTTTTTTGGAAGTACTGAGTGATTTTCCAAACTACTGCTGTCTTCACAAAGCTTTGGCTCTGTTCCCAAAGCTATGGGACAACGATCGAGGGCAGGCCTGTCTCCAGTTAATTAGGAGGCACGGTGGGTGATGTCAGAGGAGTTGATTTGACCGATGGCTAGGATTAAATAGGGTTCTCCTCTCCACCAAAGGCTTCTGTTGACTTTGCTTTACTTGTGACTGGTTTTGTCACTTGACAGTATGTGATATTAGTAATTTTACATCTGTCAAAATGTGTTTTTTTCATTCTGTTGGAATGTTACCTGTCTGATTGCTTGTCTCTCCCACTAAATTTTACTGTTTCACCATGATGTCCCAAGCACTTAGCATGGTGTCTGGCCTGCAGCCACACTTAGTCATGTGGCCAGGCCCCATGATCTCTGCTCCAGAGCACTGTGTGCTTCATCTGTAATATTAGTGGATTGGGATGTAGGATTTATAAGCACATTTTCCACCTCCAAAATTTCCGTGAAAGTCAATGAAAAATTTCTCATGAATTCCCAGTGCTTTGTGCTCTCTCTCTCTCTCTCTCTCTCTCTCTCTCTCTCTCGTGTTTGTGTGTGTGTGTGTGTGTGTGTGTGTGTACATACATACATACATACATACGTAGTATTTCACCACCCTGGGCCTGTGTTGTGTCACTGTGAGCCATGAGTCTTTAACCTGTGATAGCCATTTTATAAACATTAGAGGTATTATATTACTTGGTTTTGTCTTACAACAGGTTTTTTATTTTCCCATTTTTTTAAATTGAGTAGAAACTTTGTATGCACAAATCATGTGTTGGTTCTGTTTCCCTTCTTCAGACCCTCCTCAGTGGGATTGTGGGCTATTGAGTTGTGCAAGCAGCAGTCATTCATTGTGATGGTGGAGGGGGAAGCAATGCCTCTGGATATTCTCCCCACCATGCCTCTTATAACCTTTCCACCCCCTCTTCCTCAAAATTCCCTGAGTTGTGCTGGGTGTGTTTTAAGTCTGCTATAGTGTTGAGTTCTTAGAAGCTTCTGGATTTCTGCTGTGATATGTTTGAGTACTCTGTGTCTGTCTCCATCACCCTGGTGCAGGTTGTCAGCTATCTGTGGAAGCAGCACTGTAGCTCAGCTCACCAATTCTGTAGACTGAGTTCTCAGTGACTCAGCCCCCTTCTGCCTTCACTTAGTGATAGTCAAGATTCCTTGAATTCACTAAAGTAGGACACTTAGCATGCTCCTTGAAACTGTACTTTCAAGGCTCCTGTCGTAGTCAGCCACACGCTGCTGGGATGAATCTTCAAACCAGGCACAATTTGGGGGAGGAAAGTATTTATTGAAACTACAGATTGAAGGGAAGTGCTGATCACAGGTTTGAGCAGAGAGAAAAAAAACCCATCACCTACACCACACACAGAGAACAGGGAATAGCAGGGGTCAAGGATAGAATCTCTTCCCCTTTATATAGGCTTAGGGTGGGGTCTTACAGCCCTACCCCAGACTTAATGGCTTTCTGAATCTCTGGAATTTCCTTCCTGCACTGCCTATACAGGAAAGGATGTTTACTTCTAGCTTCTTTGAGCTTCTTTACATCCTGCTCCCTACTGAAAGGCTGCCTTCCTGTAAACATCCTCAGAGACCCACCCAAGAGTTACTAAAAAGGTCAAGTTGACAACAAAACCTAACCATCACAGCTCCCCATGTGATTCTGATAGAGGTACCAGTTTGTGGAGCAGTTGGTGAATGGACTGGAAACCTTCAAATTCAGCAGTGCTTGTTGCATACTCTTTCTTGTCATCAGGCCAGGAGCAGACAGATCCACATTTGAAGGATTTAGAGTCAATGATCAGGCCTGGGGAGGTGGCTCAGTGGATAAAGTTCTTCCTGTGCCACCATGAGGGTAGGGGTTCAGATCACCAGCATCCACACACTCATGTTGTGGTACCTGCATTGTAATCCTAGTGCTGGGTCGGGGGCGTTCCTGGTACTTACTGGCCAGTTGTCTCAAAGAATAAGGGACAAAGTCATTGAGGAAGATCACAATATTGATCCCTGGCTTCCACAAACATGCATGTGCGTGCAGTACAACTCATAATCCACATGAAAAGTTTTCATGTGCTGGATGTGGTGGTGCACACCAGGGGGATATTGGTAAAGAGGTGGAGGCAGAAGGATTAGGAGTTCAAGGCCAGCCTGTTTTACATACATACACACACATTTTTTCCCATTTATTCAATTTAGTCAGCATTCTATACCCCGTTCTCTTCCCCAATCCCAGCCTTCAAACTATTGTTGATTTAAAAGTTTCCTTTATTTTATACATCTATGTGATAATGTGTAGAATTACTACATAAACTGTAAAGGACATAAAACTGTCCTTTATTTCTTAGCTTTGATTAAGGCTAACAGTGAGCCATAGGTGACTGGAAGAGAGACGTTACATAGATGTCCTGTTTCATCTGAAAACCAGTGGTCCTTGGGCCCATGCATGCATGATAAGCACTCTAGTCCTCAGCAGCATCCACCCCTTGGGCTTGATGAGGAATTGATTTAGGTTTCTGATGCTCTGCTTTTAGGACTAACTGAAAACAGCTGTTCGTTCTTTCATGGCACTGTCCTAGTTGGAATCTTCCCCATCTGAGAACGATTGCAAGGGGAATGGTTTCTTTCACAGTGCCTGATTAAGATAAGGTGGCCTTCATTGTAAAGGCATATAAAGATGACCAAAAACTGGAGGCTTCTAGAGGGGTGTCTGTTTTCTACAGCCTGGCTGCAGACCCATGAGCAATAATCTGTAACCAAAGCTATTTGGACATTGGGACATGCGGGTACCAGGTATAAATAAATGATCTTAAATGAAAAGTGAAAATTCTTAGTATGAGCAGATCATTTGTAGCTACACACATAAGGAAATTATAACAGTAACAGTATTGTCCCAACAATGTACAGAATTATGAGTTCAGGTTCCATAGTTTTTTTTTTGTTTTTTTTTTTTTGTAGTTTTTCAAGTAGTTTAGAGTAAGGGGGAAGAACGGAAGAGTGCAGACTCCAGAGAGGAGAGGGCTCTGAGAGATGGGAAGACCCCATATTTGTTGTTATAATCTTATTCAAACTGAATTCCATGCTAGCAGTCATCACAGCGTTTAAGTAGAGAAAAAAAACAGTTGAAGGATTTTACTGAATGATACTTATACCTTTAGAATGAATTAAAATAAGTCACCTGTTGAGTGAATCTTAAATATGGCTTACTCACTTGATTCTGGTGCCTATTTTCAAAGTACAGAATGAGCTTCTGCTATCAGGGTTTCAGCCTAGCATTTCAAACGAAGGCTCATGTATTGCAACATTATTTATCTATTTTTGTAAAGGGCTGTTAATCGCCTGGTGCCTCCCTGTCTGCGTTGTGTGCTTGGGATTGTCTATGTGAAATCACTTGATAGGGCTTCTCATTTGGCAAAACCTTTTCTGTATTTTTAGCCTACCACCCTGGTTTAAAGTGAAATTATTTAATGGAAATATTTAGAGACCAGAAGCTTACTTTTAATAGTGTGGCATTACATTACCCTGTTAAGACCAGGCCTGTGTTTAGAGTGTGTCAGTATAGTTATGAAATAGAATTCATCTGTCCTATAGTTGGCTGACATTCACAGAGTAGCTCTCAACTGTTTCTAAGCAAGAGCTTTTGTTTAAGGATTAGTGTAATTGATCACTCTTTCTCTTTGGAGGCAGGATCTCACTCTAGCCCAGGCTGGCTTTCAATCCATGGTGATATTCCTGCCTCAGCCCTTGAGTGCTGGGATTATAGGTGTGAGCTAACACGCTCAGTTTGTTCAATTTCTTTCTTTATTTCTAAATTTGAAATTTTATAGGATTCTTGATGTCGACGGGACTGTCATTCAATGCCTCTTGACTTAGTTTGGAGGAGGGTTAGCAACAGTTGGAAGCTAAAGTTCACATGTGAAATGTGAAACTGTGACCTCTTGGTCCAGAGGCCAGGAGTGCCAACTGAACCAGCCCCACTGTGTTCTAAGAATAGAATTCACTCCTAATGTTTGCAGCTTAATTTAGTGCTGTGGCATCCTCCGGTAGTTGGTCAGAGTCCCAGATGCACAGGTTGGTTTGTATGTTCTGAATGGATGGGCAAGTGTTTTTTTGTTTTGTTTTGTTTTAATTTATTTATTTGCAAGTGGAGAGAGAGAATATATGAATGAATGAATCAATCAATCAATAAATCAATGTGCCAGGGCTCCAAGCCCCTGCAAACGAACTCCAGGTGCATATACCACTTTCTGCATCTGCTTTATATGGATACTGGGGAATCAAACTTGTAAACTTGTTTGTTAGGCTTCTCAGGTAGCACCTTCACAGCTGACCCATCTCTCCAGCCCCAAGGTGTTTTCTTTTTCTTTGTCTTCCCCCCTCCCCAGGTAGGGTCCTAACCATGCTGGTCTTGAACTCACAGCAATCCTCCTACCTCTGCCTGCCAAGTAATGGAGTTAAAAGCATGCACCACCCACCATGCCCAGCAAGTATTATCTTATATAGAATCCAAGGGAGGTCAAATATGTATAGTTTTTGGCTCATAAGGGTTTCTAGCCTATTAGAAAAGCCACTGAGGCTGTACAGTGGCTCACACTTGTAATCCCAACTCTTGGGAGGTTGAGGTAAGTGGACCACCATGAGTTCAGGAACATCTTAGTAGTGAGACTCTGTCTCTGAAAACAGCAACAACAAAGAGAAATGCCACTGATACATAAGAGCTGCCTCCACTCTCTCCCCACAGAACTTACAAGGGCTAGAAAGAACTGTCTATTGTTAGGCCACTGATTTGAAAAGCTAAGAAAATCGTAATTCATGTATCACCCCGGTATCTTGAATCCCTGTAAACCTTAAACTGAACTAAGAAAAAAAGTTGAAGGTTACAAACCAGGTGATTAAATTGGGCATAGTGGCTCATGCCTTTAATCCCAGCACTTGGGTGGTGGAGGTAGGAGGCTCACTGTTTGGGGCTAGCCTGAGACTACTTAGTAAATTCCAGGTCAGCTGGCCTACAGTGAGACCCTACCTGGAAAAAAAAAGGCGGGGGTGGTGGTGGTGGTGGTGGTGATTAAGATACATAAGCAGAACCAGGAGTTCAAGGACAGCCTGGGCTCCAGAGTGAGTATCATCACATCAGCCTGGACTAGAGTGAGAGCCTGCCCCTCCCCAAAAAACTATAAATATTAATAATACAAATATAAAAACTATATAAGTAATAGACATTTGTAAGTTGTTACTATATTCTTTATTACTATATTCTTTTTCTCATGTTCTCTCTCTGGCTCTCTTCCTTCCCTCCTTCTTTTCTTTCTTCCCTCCTTCCCTCCCTCCCTCCCTCTACTGGAAGTCACCAAGGCATGTTTCAACTAAAATCATAAAGCTAACAGGTTGTACAGTCAGGACTCCAGCTTTTCTCATCGGGCACTGCAGTCTGTGCATTTAGTCACTATTATGTATTGAATTCATTAGACCATTTGCTTTAGCTGCATCTCTCGCTTTGTCCTCATTATCGGTATTGCGGTGTCCTAGAACATCCCACTGGTCATGTATACATACGGATTCTCGTCTGTTTTTTTTAAAAAATATTTTATTTATTCATTTTTCAAGGAGAGGAGATAGAGAAAGAGAGAGAGAGAGAGCACCAGGGCCATCACCTTGTGGGTCTGGCCCATGTGGGTCTGGGGAATTGAACCGGGGCCCTAGACACTGGAGGCAAGTGCCTCAACCACTGAGCCATCTCTCCAGCCCCTCGTCCGTTTTCATTCTATAGAAAGATGACAGTAGACTTCCACATCAGGTTTGATCAAATGATCTTTCTATGTCTCACTTTTCAAAATGATTAAATTTCACCTGGAATTAATTCAGACTGCAGAAGGTGACCTAACGTGGGCCATCTTCAGCATAGGGGAGGTGGGGCATTGTCCTGGGGTATGGCTGAAGAAAGCGCGGGTCTGGGAATTGACCGGCTCAGTGAACTGGGGTAAGCAGCATGGCAGAACTCAGCCTCACGGGATCTTTGTCTCCAAGAATGATTCCTAACCAGCAGATCTTTTGTGGCGTTAGTTTTAGAATGTCTAAGAATTGATCTTTCTCTCCTTTCCAAACAACCACTTCTGGTATCAGTGAGTTAGCTCTCTTGTGGTTCTATATGTAATTAATATTCAAGAGCCGTTAACCCAAATTTTTATAATCTTGCCAAGTATGGTGTCTCATGTCTGTAATTGCCCCACTTGGGAGGCTGAGACAGAAGGATTGCTGTGAGTTTGAGGCAGCCTGAGCTGCAGAGTGACTCTCAAAAGCAATACCAACAAAAATAAAAACCAAGATATTCACAAGTTTATGTTTCTAAATATATTTAACATTGTCTCTCACCTCTCCTTTGACTTAAAAATTAGTATAGTATTAGAAAACAGTATGAAAAAAGTTTACTGTGCTGGTTTTAGAAAACAAGCATATTGTGAAATTTTGGGAAAATAAAGCTTTAGAAGATATTTTTAAAGCTTCTCTAAATTTTCTGCATCTGTCTGTAATGACTTTATGGCTATTCTTGGTTACTTAGACTGCTTTGCATGGCGTGGTACGACTTAAAATGTAAAGAGTTTTGAATGCTTTTGCTCCTTTAAATTCTTGCTCATTTTCACGGCACGTGAAATGAATCCGACATGCTTAAACTAGAAGATTTGCTGTTTCTTAGTTGATTTGGAAGAGAGACTGCAGTTTTGATCTCGAAGCTGCAAGTAACCATCTGATTAGTCTGTAAGTATGTGGGCTTAGGGATTTTGAAGAGCCAGGAAGAACACTGGTTTGAATGCTGAAGTGCTGAAGTTTGTTGACAGCTTCTGTCTGTGCAGGGGAGGAGGCTTTGGTGTCATATCTCTCTCCAGAGGATCTTGTGGATTAGAAGAGAACTGAGAAGCATGACCTGTACTAGAGACCCACACACCTTCCCAGTGCCTCATCTGCCCAGAGCATCCTGAGTGCTTGCTGGGCACCACACATGGGTGGTTTCTGGATGGCATTAACTGGGCAGGGCTTTCAGGGTGTGGGAGTGCATGCTGGTGATCATTGCACAGGGAAGACCAAGGCAGGATTGCCATAAATTCACATCCAATCTGGCTACGTAGATTCTTTATCAAAAAACTAGAAGTGGTTGGGGGGGAGGGATGTCAAGACAACCAAGCAGGAGGCATAGGGATCTTCTTAATTTTAGTAATACTTTTAGTCATTGGCATCAAATTTTGGACCCACAATATAGTATGATACCATGGAAGTATGTGTCTGAAGTTTTAAAAAATATTTATTTTGTGGGGGGTGGGTGAGGAGAGAACAGGTGCTACAGGGCTTCCTGCCACCACTTTGCGCACCTGCCTTTACATGGGTACTGGGGAATCGAGGGAATCCAGGCCACCAGGCCTTTAGCTGCTGAGCCATCTCTCCAATTCTCCTTTTGTTTTTGAGACAGTATCTCATGTAGTCCAGGCTGGCCTCAAACTCCCAAGCAATCCTGCTTCATATTCTTAAGTATGGGGATTACAGGAATGTAGCACCACACACACTCCCTGAGTGTTTTTTAAATAGTGTCTTACTGTTTTCTGGATAGCACACAAGGTGTCTGGAGTACCTTTACTTACATTCTGCCAATTATTACTGTGCAACTAATAGGGGCTTAGTTTGAGGTTGTGGATTGGAAAACACAGGGAGGCCAAAGAACAAATAATTCTTTATCATGTCACTTGCAGATAACATATTAACCATGCATTTTCAGGCTGTTTAATTATAGTCCCTGGATATTACCACATAACTCTCTAGTAAAGACAACTGTTAATCTTCTAGGAGCAGCACATGAAGGAGCCTATAGAAGGTGACCTTTTCGTTCTCTTTGGTATTCCAATATATTCTTTATTACCTGCTTACATGTTGCTCTATAGTTGGTTTTTTTTTGTTTGTTTGTTTGTTTTTTTACTTTTTTTGGTTTTTTGAGGTAGGGTCTCACTCTGGCACAGGCTAATCTGGAATTCACTATGTAGTCTCAGGGTGGCCTTGAACTCATGGTGATCCTCCTACCTCTGCCTCCCCAGTGCTGGGTTTAAAGGTATGCACCACCATGCCTGGCTTTTTGCTCTATAGTTTTTACTTGCATTTTGAAGTATGAATTCCTTTATTGAGGGAGATGTTGAGGACAGCTTGAGGTTGTTTCTATATTGTTTGCAGATGCATGTGCCCCATATGCATGTATGTGGAAGCCAGAGGAAGACATCGGATGTCCTTCTCTTTTTTTGCCTTATTTCTCTGAGACAGTCTCAACTAAACACGGATCACCCTATTTTTCAGTAAATGCTGGCCAGGAAGTCCCAGAAATCCTCCTATCCCTACTCCCCTCCAGCACTGGGGTTACCAGCACACATGGTCATACCCGGCTTATGTGGTAGACTCTGGGAATTGAATGCAGGTCCTTATTAGCAAGTGCCGTTAACCTGCTTCCCCCCCCCCCAGCCTCCATGTCATATTTTAGTTATTTAATTCATCTGTTGATGGACATCTGATAGGCTGATTTCCCTAGCTTTGTTGTTGCATATATTGCCACAGTAAGCATGGGTGTGCATGCAGGTGTTTCTGTAATAAGCTTAAATTAGATTTCAGGAATATTCCTAAGGAGCATAGCTGAACCCCATGATGCTTCTGGAAGAACCTTAAGACTATATTACACTGAACTATTACCTTTTCCTAACAGTATATTGGGGGGGGGGGTCATCATTCTGTCTGTTGTGTTCCCCTCCCCCGCCCATCTCCACATTTGTTCATTTTCTTGATGGCAGCCATTCTAACTGGAGTGAAATTTCATTTGCACCTCTCTGATGACTAAAGATACTGAAATTCTTTTATTGTATTTATAGGCCATTTGTCTTTTACCTTTCAGTAACCATCTTATCATTTCATTTGCCCATCTGAATTATTTGTGTTTGATGCTTAGTTTTTGATTGCTTTATAGATTCTGTATATTAACCTCATGTCAGCTAAATAATCAAGCTAAATAAGATTGGGTCCTGTTGTCCACTCTGACAGTCATTGCCTTTGCTGTGCCAAAGCTTTTTAGTTTCATGCAATCCCATTTGTCAGTTCTTGGGCTATTCTGTTGGAGACCTTCTCAGAATCTGCCCATGCTGCACTGTGAAGCATTGCCCTGTTTTCGTCAAGTAGTTTCAGTTCCAGGTCTTACATTAAGGTTCAGATCTTTGATCCATTTGGAGTTTTTATGCATGTGGATATCCAGTTTTTCCAGCGCCATTAAAAAAAATTATTTGCACATGTGTGTCTGTGAGTGTGGGGGGGCAGCATTGCACACCAGGATCTCTTACCAGAGCAAACCAATGCCCATCATTCTTTAAGAGGAATTGAACCCAGGTAATTAGGCTTTTCAAGCAAACACCTTTAACTGCTGATCCATCTCCCCAGCCTAGCCAGCACCCTTTTTTGAAGAGGCTGTTTTTTCCCAGTATTGTTCTGGCATCTCTGTCAAAAAATCAAATGGATGTTGTCATAGCCACACGCTGCTGGGATGAATCTCCAAACCAGGCACAATTTGGGAGGAAAGTATTTATTGAAATAACAGATCCAGGGGAAGTTTTCAGAATGGCAAAAGAAGTTGGCCCCCTTTCTTAGATCCAAGAAGGGAGACATACCCAGCATCAGCAGCCGGTGGTTGGGGGGGAGGGTTAGAAGGAAGAGAGAGGTTCCCTTCCCCTCAAGCTTCCTTCTGGAAGGCCCACCCACTTGGGGGCGGGGCAGCTCACTCTGGAGAAGGGACCTGCTCCCTTCTCCAAAATCCCAAAAGGATTTTATCAGTCCTTTCTGCAGGCAAGCTCGGAGAGCCACCCAAGATTACTGTGAATTATTACACAGGTCAAGTTGACAATAAATTTAACCATTACAGCTGTAGCCCTATGGGTTTATTTCTGAGTTTTTTATTCTGTACCTTTGGCCTTTCTTTTCCTTTTTTACTGTGCTGTGTAGTATGATTTGAAATCAGATATTATGATATCTCCCCATGATGGCCTTGAACTTCAGATCCTTCTGCCTAAGCCATCTATCTGAGTAATGGGCTACGGGAATGTATCACTAAGATGGACCCTGTGTTTGCTTCTTTGTGCTGAATTTGGGAATGTCATTTCTGTTTTCATTGTCTTTTTTCTGAAGTCCCAGAATGTCTTGATCTTTGGCCAAGTATTGCTTGCTAGTGTGTTCGGAACATTTAAAATAACAGTGTAGTTCCAAGTTTCAGGCTTATTATTCAGTTATTCAGATATAAAATTTAAGGACATATTATGTCAGTCCATCCTTCTTTTAGAAGGCATTCCCAAGAGAGTAAGGACTCTAAGCCTATGTCTAGTGGTTTAGTGTCTGTGCCTTCAATCTCAGCACCTAGTACTCTGGGGAACTGAGCCAGGAAGAGTGTCTTAAGTTTGAGTTCAGCCTGGGCTACATTTCAAAACCCTGCCTCCCCTCGCCCCATAGTAAAGGTTATACTGTTTGTTTTTCAGTGCAAGAATTGTCTGTGAAGTTGTTTGTGGTCTAATGGGTGTGAAATGCTATCTTGTGGCTTTCTTATTTTTTCCTATCTTTTTTTCTCCCTTCCCTTCCCCTTTCCTTCCCCTCACACATTTTAGGTAAGCACTATGCATTGAGATGCCCTGTCAGCCCCATTGTGAACATTTTAAAACTCTTAATTTCTTCTTCTTCTTCTTTTTTTTTTCTTTTTGGTTTTTCGAGGTAGGGTCTCGCTCTAGTCCAGGCTGACCTGGAATTCACTATGTATTCTCAGGGTGGCCTTGAACTTACAGCAATTCTCCTACCTCTGCCTCCTGAGTGCTGGGATTAAAGGCATGCGCCACCACACCCGGCTTAAACTCTTACTTTCTTCTGTGTGAGATGTGAAGGGTTTAAAACGAACATAGGTTCTTCATTAAGGACCCTCAACCACCTGAATGTACTCTTACTAGCTGCATTTTTCTGTAAGCTTGTGTTAGGACAGGCTAGGTTAGGCTGGATAACAAACAAACCCAAACAAATCACTTTCTATGATACTGGGACACTTTCGGGTGATTCAGGCATCCTAGATGTATCTGTCTTGTGACTGTCATTTCAACGTGTTACCGTAGTTGTCACACACAAACTTTTCCACTACACACAAACTTTTCCAGGAGACTGGGAATCCTCCTTGAAATTGTTGGTCAGGTGATTTTTTTTTTTTTTTTAGTTTTTCAGAGTCTCAATCTAGCCCATGCTCACCTGGAATTTGTGGTGTAGTCTCAAGGTGGCTTCAATTTACAGTAGTCTTTCTACCTCTGTCTCCCTACTGGTGGGATCAAAGGCATGCACCACCACACTCTGCTACTACTTTTCCTTCTAATTCTCACACTATACTAGTCTGTGTATTTTGCCCTTTGGTTTCTAGTGGCTTAATAACCATGGGAATAACAGTAGTCGTCTTTTTTTTTTAAATCTGTGGGAACATAGTCTAAGAGTTCTCCCATTGGACACCTAAAATTGGATTATGTCAAATCTCACACCTTTATTTTTTCCTCGTAACTATGATAAGGTTTAATTTGTAACAGTAAGAGATTAGCAATAGTTTGTGACATAATTGTCACCAAGTTCTTATTACAATATATAATATTGTGTAGCTTTATACACACTCATGATACCATACTGCTGTAATCACCCTTGTGATGATGTGAGATGGCACAGTGCTCATGTGAGGCAAATGAATTAGGCAGCACGGTACAGTGCTAGGCTACTATAGTATTTTCTTTTATCAGTGTTTTGCCTTTTGCTGTTTCAGTTACCCATGAGTAATCACCATCCCAAGTTATTAAGTGGAAACCACCAGAAATAGTTCGTAAGTTTTAAATTGCATGTTGTTATGAATAGCATGATGAAATCTCTTGCTCTTTTGCCCAGGACATCAATTTGTGTCTTTCTTTGTCTTGTGTATCCATACTGCATATTATACCTGCTCACTAGTCAGATGGGAGCTGGCTCAGTTATCTCATAGATAGCTAAAATAGTACAGTAGCTTACTGAGCACTAGGCCCATAGTGCAGAGGTTAATGATGTCACAGTTCAGATATGCCAAAGAGAATCTGTCAACTGTTCCCTCCAAGTGACTTCTTGAAAGGAAAAAATATCAAGGTTGCTAAGATTAACAGTAAGGGCAAAACAATGTGTGAAACTGTAAAGAAAGAAATTTATGGTTGTTATTACTGTGGCCCTTTATACCTCAGAAGTTAGAGCCATAGCATAGTGAGTGCAAAAGTCATCGAATTCTAGAGTTCAGTGATTTCTGGCAACCACTGGGGATGGAGGCACGCTCCCTGTGGATGAATGGGAACTATTACATGCTGACTTCCCACAAATCAAAAGGAAGATGCTGAGCCTTGCTGGTGCTGGTGAATCTCAGGCTGCTGAAACCGTAGAAAGGGAATTGGTAGTTCCGCTATCTCGTGCATGTTCTGTTTTGTCTTGTTTCTGTCTTTTCTCTACCTAACCCATGGCTTGAGCTTGTTGCTATGTGCTTTGATATAGTATTAATAAATTAACGGTTTGTGTATGAACATTGATCATCTAATTGGTGAAATAACTTAAAGCAGAGTTGTCTCATGGTAGACTTATAGTCCCTCAAAGCTGTGAGCCATTTCTCAGTGCCTTTGCTTCCTCTGAATGTAATACTGTGTTTATTGTTAGGAAAAGAATATTATTAGTTGTCGGTCATTTAGAAGGCCCTAGGCAACAGTAGGCTTAAACTGGCAGGATGAGCAGCTTTGGGTTTTTTTGCTGCTGGGCTTAATTTTTCCCGATGACTTTTATGCGGTTTTGGAGGTCTCCTGAACTAGCAGTGTTTTCCTTTCTTTTCCCTTCTGCCCCTTCCTCAGCCCCAGAAGTTTTGTCTTGTTGCTTATTTGGACATCTTTGATTTTATAAGAAAAGCTCAATTTTGTTTATCACTCTCCTAATTTGTTGCATAAGTACACCAAACTAAGTATTTCCGAAATTTTAAGTTCGGACAAAAAAACTGAGAATTATACCCAAACCCTCTTGACAAACGTATGTTTCCATTTCAGTGTTTGTTTGCATATGAAACAGCTCATGTAATAGAAGACATCAGTTGGACCTAATACTAATGAAACTGTCAGAGCCTTAGCTGCTTTCTCTGGCTCCATATTTATTATGGTATAGTTCTTTTTCATGATGATCATCACTTCCATAGAGCTTTGTCAATTACTAGAAAGATTTCATGAATGTCTTCCTTTGTTCTGAACACTTAGAAATGTCTCCTCGGCATGGAGCGTTTTCTGTCCTCAGAGCTTAGTGTAGTGGGGTTAAAGGACATTTATGTACTCATTTCTGATAGCACAGTGTAATGAATGGTACTATGAAAAGAAAGATCCATGGAAGCATGGGGGGAGCATTAGATCTGTTAGGGGCTGAGTTCAGGCTAGAGCACTGACCCTTCCTCATATGGGCTTTTGGACTGGCCTTAAAGGCTTTTGAGAGGTGAGGATTCGAGGAGGAAAAGGAGTTGAAGGTCGCAAAGGCATGGAGACATGACATAGCAGGGGAGGGGCTGCAGTCTTCCTGTAGGTATGAGGTGTTTGTGGATTTAGAGAATTTTAGAATTTTCTTTTCCAGATGTGATCACTTGGACTTCATCTTTGTGTGTGTGTGCATTGTTCTTGTGTGCATGGAGGCCAATAGACAGCCTCCCAGGCACTGTCCACCTTTTTTTTTGCTTTGTTTTTTTGAGACATTCTCATTGGCTAGACTTGGCTGTCCAGTGAGTTCCAGGGATCTGCCCAGCTCCAAGCTCACAAAGCAAGCACTTGCCCCAGAGAGCTGTCTTCCAGCCCCTGGAGTTCATCTATGTGAACTGAGAAGGTCCAGTTACTGTTAGGCCTAGTCTTTGTTCCATCCCTTAACATATGTCAGTCTTAAATTATAGTGACCAGAACTTGGCAGTGTCACAGATGTGAACAATTGATAATAGACAGAACTTACTGTCCTATCCCATTCTCACCTAAGTTGTGGGCAGAGTCTCTCTAACTCTTACAGAAAGCCACTTTTTCTCCTCACCCTCTAAATTTAGACAGGTCTTGCTAAATAGCCCTGTCTGACCTAGAGCTTATTATGTAGACTAGCCTGTTCTTGAACCTGTTGGGGTTATAGCTATGAGCCATGATGCCTGGCTTGTTTTTCTTTGAGATAGTCTCATGTAGCTTAGTCTGCCCTTAAACTTACATGTAGCTGAGGACGATCTTGAACATCTGATCCTCCTTCCTCAGTTGTATCCCCCCCCCCATTACAGGTGTATGCCACTATACCAGATGCTCACATCATGTGTACTCCCCCCCACAATGAACTCTTTATAACTCTTGGGCTATTGCCTATATGTATATTAAATATGAACTGGAAGTTAATGAAACGAGTACTATGGAAAATCAAATCGAGTTTCTGCTTGAGGGACCCTTTCTCAATCATGCATCTTTGTAGTTATTGAAAGAGAATTTCAGTGGAACTCCTCTAATAGCTTTGCTCCACTCAATTAGGTTTTTTCCAGTCTAGTAAACAGGCCTTTCCTTAATGTTTTAGATTCCCAGATTTGGTTTTGTTCTTGGTGAGGGTGCTGGGTGTTTGACATCTTAATGGGAAACTGGAAAGATATGTTCTGCATAGGAAGTAACTCTTCCCAAAAATGGCCAGGAGAGGGAAATCTATGAAACTGTCCTGTGGGTACTGTCTGTCCAGTGTAGCACTGAGATCCAGTCTGCTAGCTTGATTCTCCAGGAAGACTGTCCTAAGAGATTGTGTTACCTATGTTCACTACAGACCCTTTTTATTAGTTTTTTGCAAATGAACACAACTGTGCTTGTTTGGAACCTTTTCTATGAATATCCATAAAAGACTTTTCTCAAAAAGATGACAATATATTTCATAGTATAATTGAACTTCAAAGTCATTGGCTTAGAAGCTCAAAGAAGAATTTCACCAGGGTAGGATCATTTTTCACATTGCTGTTTACTGAAAGGGAGTTGACCTAGCCCACACCAAACAAGTCTTCTGATCCTGGTAAATTACCAAGTGATTTTCTCTTGCTCTTTTTGACTTTTATTTTTGTTTTGGACCAGAGCCTTTTATTCTTTTTGTTTTTGTGGTTCTTTTAATGAATGTATAAAACTCAAAAGGATACAGAAGGAAAACATTTACGCTGTATTTGTCATTTTAATGTTGGTAGACTACTAATTACTCTAAGCCAGCCTTGGTTGTATAAATGTCTTGCAGTCATTTCCTTAGAAACAAAATAAGATAAATAACAACAACCTCTCCCCCCCCCCAAAAAAAAAAACAAAGCAAAAAAAAAAAAAAACAAGGCATCATGGCCTAATCTTATAAAGGCAATTCCGTGAATGAAATAGTGGTGAGTGACAAATTGGCCATTAGTCAAAGGATACCACTTGCATGGCACACCTGCAGGCAGGCAAGACACCTCCCCATCCATAGTTAGCCCTGTAAAATTTACTGGTTTGTTTCTTGGTATCAGCAGTTAAGTTACCTTAGCTCTGAAGTTTCACTGCTTCTTTCATGCTAATTTGTTGTAGCTGGTTAAGTAAGCCCTGGTGTGTTAACCTTCAGCGTAGCTGTAATACAGTGAGTATAGTACCAGGCTCATCATTAAATATGAGCCAAAATACAGTGCTGACTTCAGGTACCATTTCATTTGCTTAGAGATAGTTACGTGGATAAAATGCTCTTTTAGCACAGTGAGTAGTAGTTCCTGTTTATGTCACTGTCATTAATGCTGAGGCACAAAGAAGTTGAATGACCTGACTGAAGTTGGGCAACTTGGCTCCAGAGTGAAGTGAATCTGTTGCCTCCACACCCATGTCCTGTTCTCTCTGATGGTGGCACTCCAGAAGGCATTAGCACCCAGTTAATGAATACTTAAGACCAAACAAAACTTCCTTTAATATTAGAAATCATTCCTCATACTTGGAGATGCATGGTTTTTTGGCTTTTTGAGACAAAGTCTTTCACTGTAGATCAGGGCTAGCTGGCCTCAAACTCACAGCAATCCTCCTGCCTCAGCCTACTCGGTGCTAGGATCATAGGTGTGAATCACCACACCTGGCCTGCATTCCATCTTTTTCATCCTAAAAATTGTGCTATAAGTAAAGGTTTATTCCTTAGGTTTTGGGGTTGCTCTCCAGGCTATTTTCCTAATGTTGATATGTGTCCTTTGAGGTGAGTGGAGACATCCTAGAGTTACCTAACTATTGTTGAAAATGTGATACTTTCATTGTTATTTTCATCAGTGACTTGGGCTGAGGGTGGGGTTCAAGCCATCATTCATGTAGAATTCCAGATGTGCTTTAGTATGATGAGGGTCTTCTCTCACCTTGATTAGACTTCCAGCTGATTTACCATTCAGGAAATGTTTCCTAGACTGGTAAACTCCTACCTTAGCAGTTTGGGTGGTTAAAGCCATAGTTGAAAACTTGAATGTAGCTGTAAGTATGCAATGAATATAGTTTCATTTTATAGTTGTAGGTAATATTTCCCTCACAGGAGACACACAGGCCAACACATGGAACAGATGCTTATTTGGAAGCAGTGGTATCTTGTGTGGCCACAGAGAGCTAACTCTAGACTGCCTAAAGCTGTCTTCCTCCCTGGTCCTTGGGTCCCTAGGCCTCAGGCTTCAGCAAAGGAGGTTAGTTGACATTCACACCTTTGTTTCCTTGCCCCCTGCCCCAAAGCAATACTAAAATGAAAGACTCGTACTGCTGAGGTCTCTAACCTCCACAACAAAGTCCAATTCTTTGTGTAGTCAGTCCATTTAAACAGTATGTGTTCAGAAAGATTATCTGTTTAAGCAAACTGTAAGAACACCACCCTAACCTTGGGGCTGAGGAGATGGCTCAGCTAATAAGAGGGTTTCCATGCAAGTATTAGGGCCTGAGTTTGATCCCTAGCACCCATGAAAAATGCCAGGCCAAATATGCCTGTTACCCCAGTCCTGTGAGGCAGAGGCATGAGAATCGCTGTCCCTGTCTGACTGTAAAAATGGCAACAGTGAGAGAGAGTGGCTCATCTCAGGGGAACATTGTGGAAGAGCCATAGAGGAGGACTCCAACGTTCTCTTCTGGCATCTGCATGAGAGTGCACACACACCCCACACTACTACTACACACACCACTAACCAGTGAATTCCTAATCTGGTTTTTCTCATGTAAGGATCTCAGATTTGACAGAATATTCAAAATTGCAAGAGGTCAGGATTGAATTTAAAAATCCCTGTGAATGAAGCTGAGACGATGGTTCAGTCTTTTAAAGCCGCTGTGCAAGCATGATGACCTGAGTTGGGATCCACGGCACCCACATAAATGATGGTGGGTGTCATGGTGTGCTCTTGTAACCCCAGTGCTTGGGAAGCAGAGAAAAGAAGAATTAGTGATCTCTGGGTTCAGTGAGAGATCATGTCTCAATAAAGTGTGAGTGATTGGAAAAGATACCCAATGTTGGCCTGACCTCCATATGTACACACACAAAGAAAAGAAAATACCTTAGAGTTAATAAATCTCTAGGTAGTTTTTTTTTTTTTAATTCATTCATTCTTTAAAAAAAAAAAAAAGGACAGACACTAAGCAGCTCAGTCTGTCATGGAACTCACTCATGCCAGTAAACCTCAGCCTACCAGTGCTGGGGTTTACTGGCATGAGCGAGCCACCCTGCCCAGGGGTTCCATTTTTTTTCAGTGGTGTTGGAACAGAGCCTTGGGTCTCATAAACACTGGGTGTCCACTCTGCGTGAGCTTCCCTGCCCCCTCCCCCATTAGTGCTGATGCAACTTGTTGAATTATATTTTTGCATAGCATACATGGTAGACTTTCTGATATTTAAATTTTTTAAGTGCTCGTTTTTGTTTAGTCATTTTGTTGTTTTATTTTTATAATTTCTTTATTTTTCCATACCTGCATTCTTATGAAAGGAGCTATACAGACCTTATTTTGAGGAATCAAGAAACTTGAATTCCGGTTTATACTCACAATTCATGCTATATCTATATCTTAAAAGAATAATAAATACAGGAATCAAATGTTTTGGGGGAGAAAGCATCTAAGTCATGTAGCATTATGAAAAGACCATGGTGGCCATAACTTCAGGTGGATGTCATTCAGGTGCAAGATGAAGAGGCATACCTGATCCTGGAATCCTCCACAGGAGCTTGGCATTGCTCCTCCATCTGCTCCATCTTCACTCCTCCTTCAGGAGCACTCATTCCTGAGGTAATACTACTCTTAGAAGGCAGTATGGTTAACGTGATGTCCTGCTTATGAGCCAGTCTTTCACCTGAAGACTGTGGGTCAAATTCTCAGGTGTTGCACCCTTTGCAGGGGACAGTCGTCATATTTGCTTTTATGGGTTTCTGCCCATACTTATCCCCAGTTCTAACACATATTTGACATCCTTTAGTGATATAGCCCAAGTCTTTAGATTTAAAACTGTTGTAGTTATCCTTCTTGTTGCTGCAAATAGAGCCCAACCAAAAGCAAGCAGATGGAAAGAATGGGTTTATTTTGGTGTAAGGACTCAGAGGGAAGCTCCATGATGGCAGGGAGAATGATGGGATGAGCAGAGGGAGGACATCACCTCCACCACAGCACTGCAGACAGTAGCAGGTGAATGTGCCAAACAGTGGCAAGAGGAAGTGGCTATAACCCCTATAAGCCCACCCCCAACAACACACCTCCAACAAGGTTCCGATTCCAAAACTGCCATCAGCTGATGATCAAACATTCCAGAACACATTAAGTTTATGGGGGACACCTGGATCAATCTGCCCCTGCCCCCCCATAAACATAACCATACATGATGTAAAATGCAATGCATTCAGTCCAGCTTGAAAAATCCTCAGTTTTTATCCAGATTTAAATTAAGATTTTGATTTCTGATGCTAAAAAAATGTGAGATAAAAGTGTGTAAGTTATTTCATCCTCATCCAGTGCCTATCTGACCTTCTGAGGTTTAGGAACTGTATGTAGCTCACTGAAGGACTGAACTGAGCAATATATCATTGTTCTAGAGTCAATTAAGCAGTAGGTTTAGCTGGGTTGGGAACAGCCTCTAGCATGCGACTCTATAAATAACACTTGTACAACAAACAGGGGCTTGATAATGAGCAGGAAGTCTGGGCTGACAGCCACCCCAGCACAGCCTTCAGTCTTCCCAGGGCCTTACAGCAATAACAGAAGTGCACAATTAAAACATTCTTCACACCCATTTTTTGTTATGCCTGGTTTTCAAGTTATAACCTTGTTGTTTTCCTAAAGATCAAATCCACTTTTCTTAGTAAAAATGAATCTTAATTTGGTCACTTGATTTCTCATTAGATACTAAGTTTTGTAGGCTTATCTATATATTAAGAAAAGATTTCCTAGATTTGGTTCCCCAAGTGTTCCCCTCCCCCCATAGAAACTGAGTATTGTCTTACCATTTTATTTTTGTATTCCTTTAATTGGAAAAAAATCAGAAATTTAAACAAGTTCTAGAATTTAGCCAAATCACCAGCAAAGATGAGTCACCAAGATTCAATTTTTCATAGCAAGTCACTCTTCTGGAAAGTGCTTTATGAAAAGTTTGTTCATTTTGTTTCTTTTCCTGTAGCAGCATGAGGAAGAAGGTCTTGAAAATGGTTAGAAGCTTAATACTTACTTTGAATGCATTCTTTAATTTTCTTGTGTGTGTGTGTGTGTGTGTGTGTGTGTGTGTGTGTTTGTGTGTAGGCAGGCATGCACAGTGTCTCCTGCTGCAAACAAAAGAATGCTAAGACCAAGGCGTTGTAAGCAAGTGCTGAGCTATTTCCCAAGCCCCTTCACTGTATTTTTAAATGCTTGTATTCATAGGGCTAGAGAGATGGCTCAGCAGTTAAAGGCACTTGCTTACAAAGTCTCACAGCCCAGGTTTGATTTCCCTAGTACCCATGTAAAGCCAGATGCACAAAGTGGTGCATGCATCTGGAGTTTGCAACCAGAGGCACTGGCATACTCAATCTCTCTGTCTCTCTCCCACAATACTTTCTCTCAAATACAAAAAAAAATGTAAAAAATAAATATTTTTAAGTTATATTGGTCTTAGAGCTGCTTGTTAGGTGGCTGAGCATGGGTCCAAGAGTATAAGATTACATCACTGGGGTTTTGTGGACAGTAAATTTTATAGGCATTTCAGTTTAGAAGGGATAAAACATACTATGCTGGCAAGGTTTAAGTTTACAACATTTTTATTTGTAACATCATTTTATTGTCTAGATTTTAACCAAGATTGTATCATTGTACAAATTGAGAGTATGGGAAGAGCTTTAATTAAATTACTGTTTTTTCTTTCTTTATATCTGGCATCTATTTCTCTCCCTACACACCCTTTGATCCCTGAATGAATTAGACATGGTCCCAAGCTTGCCTCATATTCAACCAGTCCTCCTGCCTCAGCCTCCTTAGTGCTGGGATTATAGGCAGGCATGACTGTGCCTGGTTTATATCTGCATGTTTACACTTCTGGCATTTTTATCTCTAAAACAGTGTAGGCAATTTAGTCTCCAAGTAGCATGTAGGATAGTGCCTCTGGGTTGTCAGTGCACACATGGATGGTCTGTGGTCAGTCGCTGGGTAGAGCCTGTGCTTCTTGTAGCGCTGTTGGCTGGGAGTAATGAGGGCTAGAGCTTGGCTAGTTACCCTTTCCAGAGGTTTCCAAACATTGTCATGTATGGCATCAGAGTTAATCACTAAATTGATTTTATTCCTTTCTGTGGCTTAGTTTTTGTAATGTCTCACAAAGTAGCAGTGTAAAGTTAATACTACAATTCCAGGATACAGAATATATTTCTTATTTAAGGTACCAAAATTTTTCTATCAGCATAAAGCCCATTTCTTAAGTTGCTCTGTGTCCCATAAGTAGGAGTTAAAGATTCAGTATTTGATAATTAAATGCAGAATATGTTGGAATTTATTGGGATAGGCTTGGCTAGTACTACTTGTTTATATTAACAGAATCGACCGTCTCATTCCCTCTTTTTCTTGCATGAGTATATGTGTGGGTACACATGTATGCGTATGGAAGCCAGAGGTTGAAGTCAGATGTCTTCCCAATTGTTCTTCACCATTTTCAAATTTTTCTTTTTTTTTAGGGTCTCTCTCTAACCCAGGCTGACCTGGAACTCACTCTGTAGTTTCAGGCTGGCCTCGAATTTGCAGCAGTCCTACCTCGGCCTCCCCAGTGCTGGGATTAAAGGTGTAAGCTACCATACCTGTCCTCTCTCTACCAGACTTTTTAAGACAGGGTCTCAGTAAACCTGGAGCTCACCAATTCAGCTAAATTAGCTAGCCAAGTCCCAGTGATCTCCTGCCTTTGCCTGCCCAACCCCACCATCTTTTATCTTAAATAAGGAATTCTACCCTCTACCTGTCTACAGCAGATATTTCAAAAGAATCATTCACATTGCATATAGCTGAGAATACTACTAATTTATATGAAGGATTTTTAAAAAGATACTGTATATTGTCTAAGCCCTCCCTGGATTAGCAAATACTTGTTTTGTAAAGCAGTACTTTCAGAGTTAAATAGAAAATAATTTAAAAAATTAGTTTATCTTGTTCCTAAGGGTAGATTATCTTTTGAATTTCCTATAGGAAAATAAGTGTGTAATTCTACATCCCTTCAAGATATGTGAGTAATAATTTGTTCTCTGCTATTATTTTGGGAAAGAAAAGGCTGTTGAATTGGTGACTCAGATAAACCCTGTGAGCCCCTGAGCTACCAAGGCTGGGAAACCCATCTAGTGAAAGTTCTGATTATGAATTCTGGGTCTGCGGCTGTCTCCCTGTGTGTGCTCACTCTGCCCACTTCCTCCTATGCCTTTTGCAAACCAGTCTTCTTTACTGGATAACTCAAGAAAATGTAAATCAACTCAGAAGGAGAAGGTAAAAATCTTGATGTAAACCATTAGAAAAGTCCTACAGGTTAATTAAGACTACAGAATATAGAACTAGTTAAAAGAGTTTCAAGTATGCTGCTAGAGAGATGGCTCAGCAGTTAAAGGCACTCATTGCAAAGCCTGATTGTCTGGGTTCAATTCCCCATCATCCACAAAAAGCCAGATGCACAAAGTGGCACATGAATCTAGGGTTTGTTTGCATGGTAAAAGGCCCTGGCATGCCCATTCTCACTCATTGCAGATAAATAAATTTATTTATTTAAGAGTTTAATATATTTCTATGAATTGTAAGTCCTGAGACATCAGTCATCAGGCAGAGGTTCTGTCCTTATGAAAAATTAGTGTTGCTTCACTGTCATGTTGTTAGGGAAACAGGAGAACATTAAATGCTGTCTGAAGTCTCGCCCGCCCCCACTAGAGTTAACAGCAAAGGAAAGATGTGCTATTATTTCATGAGTCATTTGGAAAATAGAATCAGTTGAATGGAGTGCAGCTATGGGTACAGCCCAGCGGTGCAATGCTTGGCAGCCTGTGGGACACCCTGGGTCCAATCCCAGGACCACATACCTTAGAAAAGAAAAAGAAAAAACTTCTTGTGGTGGTGGTGGTGCATATCTTTAGTCCCAGCACTCCAGAGGCTGATGTAGGAGGATCGCTGTGAGTTCAGGGCCAGCCTGGGGCTACAGAGTGAGTTTCTGGACAGCCTGGGCTATAGTAGGACCCTGTCTCAGCTTCTTAGCTCTCCCCCCAACCTCCTCCCACAGCCTGCAGTTTAAGTTTAAGTGATATGTGCGTGGGTACATGGCTTTGGGGGGGGGGGTCTGTACTTCCCAAGTGTCATGAAGACAGTAAGATACGTAGACAGCAAGACTTGCCTGTGCTGTGTAGACTGGGCATTTGAACAGACACATCACTGAAGTAAGTAAAGTAAGTGGTCTTGGTAAAGGAGAAAGTGTTTGTTCCATAAAAGGAAGGTATGTTTCCTCTTAACACTCATAGTTGGTCTGTAATGGCCTTAAAGTGACAGGAACCTTTGTCATTCCTAAGTATACAAACCCTTTCCCAACTCCCATAGATAGGACACTTAAGATCCATCCCTAGCCACAGAATGTGACCTTTGTTACTCTGTTAGAGGTATTGATGAGATGGCATTCTAGTTCCCCTTTAGGATAGTTAATGACATAGGTCCATCAGGGATTTTTCATGATGTCTGTAAAGAAAAAGGAAAGAGATCTTCTCAGGGAGTTTCTTCTTCCCTGGAGGTGTTGTGGTTATCTATTTGCTTTACAAGCTGTTCTGGGAGCCACCTGGCAACGTCTAGCTCCTTTTGAATATACGCATATAGATCCATATTAAGACGGGGTCTGGACCATGCCATTTATTCTCTAAAGGATCCTTCCATAGGACCGTAGCAAAATCCTTGAGAGTTTCTGTATGCCAGAAATGATCTGCTGCAGAGCGTCCATCTTTGTCCAGGGTCAAAAAATTTAACAAAAAATTTTAAATAGTGAGTGTGATTAAAGGTTTCGAGCAGAGCCTCTAATGGGATACCATTCCCCCTTTTTATTTTCTGGAGTGTATTTTTAAGTGACAAGTGAGCTCTTTCTACAATACCTTGGTCTTGTGGGTTATAGGAGATTCCAGTAGTGTGTTTAATGTTAAGTTGGTGACAGAACTTGGTGAATACAGATCCAATATATCCTGGGCCATTATCAGTTTTAATGTTTTTTTGAATTCCCAACACTGCTATAGCGGCCAAAATATGTGCAATGACATGTTTTTCTGCTTCTCCAGATTGCAGGTGTAGCAAAGATAAATCCACTATAAGTATCAATAGTTACATGAACATATTTTAAATTTCCAAAATCAGGAATATGGGTTACATCCATCTACAGGCATTTGGCATAAGGCATCTGGGGGTTACCCCTAAGTGGGGAACAGGCAAGAAGGTGATACAGGAAGGGCATTGCTTTACAATTTGTCTCGCCTGTTCTCTGGAGATATGAAACATTAGCCTTAGGGTCTGGGCATTTAAGTGGTGAAGCTGGTGAGCCTTTAAGGCAGTAGAAATTTTATCTTGGTCAGTAACATGAAATTTTTGTCATTGTAGCCAAATCTGCTTTGTGATTTCCAGCAGTCAAGGTCCCAGGCAGGTTAGAATGGGCCCATAGGTGGCCAATATAAAAGGGGTGTTTTCTTTTATGAATAAATGTTTGCAATTGTCTAAATAGCAGAGCTGCTCTAGAGACACTTTTTTTTATTTGCGCTGCAGTTTCCAATAGGGGGACAGAACAGGCTATATAAGCAGTGTCAGTAAACAAATTGAAAGGTTTGTCTGAGAAGGCGGAAAAAAACTGCAAGCACCTCTTGGAGTTCAGCAAGTTGAGCTGATTTGTCTTGGGTTTTGAATTGAACAGTTTTATTGAGATAGACATAAGCCACAAGTCCAGAGGATGACCCATCAGTAAAGACCAGAATAGCATGAGGAATGGGCTGTAAGGAGGTTAAAGTGGGGAAAACAAAGTCATGCACATTGATGAAATGTAGAAGTTTATTGGGGGGGGGGTAATGGTTATCTGTCAATCCAGAATATGAAGCACAAGCAAAGGGGGGCCAATGTTCTGTGACACGGATTAACCAATCTATTTGTTCTTTGGCATATGGTTGAATAATGATGTCTGGTTCTTTTCCAAAATAGCGTTTTCCATGATCCTTCCCTAAGCTGATGGTTTCTGCTACTGCCTGATAATATGAATAAATTACGCGAGCAGGTGAGGCAGGCAGATGAACCCACATGATTAGAGCCATCTGCCAAAAGACCACTGTGGGGTTAAAGCCATTTTACAGATGATATAAACATCAATGGTTTTGCATCATCAATAGCAGTCACAAATTGTGGCTGGATGGCTTGTTCTACCAATTTTATAGCAAGGCGTCCTTCCTTAGTAAGGTATCTAGGAGAGTTTGGATCAGGGTTTCCCTGTAAGATGTCAAATAAGGGTTTTAAGTCTCCTGTTGTTAGTTTGAGATATGGCCTTAGCCAATTTATATCCCCCAGTAACTTTTGAAAATCCTAAGTGTTTTTAGAGTGTCTAGTCTAAGTTCCATTTTTTTGGTTTGTAGTTTTAGTACCTGAGAACTGGAAGTCTAAATAGGTATAGGGGTCTTGTAGCTGTACCTTTTTAGGAGCAATCTGAAGCCCCTGATTTTTTAAAGAGGTTTCAAGTTCACTGAAACATTTAAGGACCAGTTGTCCCTCTTTTCCTGCAATGAGTATATCATCCATAAAATGAATGATGTACATGTCTGGCCACTTAATACACATGCCATGTATGACTGTAGCGAAAATTTTTGGCATAGGGTTGGGCTATTAGCCATTCCCTGTGGCAGCACCTTCCAATGATACCTTTTCATTGGTTCTGTAAAGTTAATGGATGGTAAGCTAAAGGCAAAACATTTCTGGTCTGCAGGGTGTAGTGGAATAGTAAAAAAAAAAAATCTTTAAGATCAATGATTATTTTGTAGAAGTTAAGAGGAATGCCAACTGGGGAGGGGAGGCCAGGCTGTAAGGCTCCCATGAGAATCATTGTTTTGTTTACTACCCTTAAATCTTGGAGCAATCTCCAATTACCTGATTTCTTCTTGATAATGAATATGGGTGTGTTCCAGGGCGAGTTGCTTTCTATAACATGTCCTGCTTTTAGTTGTTCCTGTACTAATCGGCGGGCAATTTCTAGTTTTTCTTTTGATAAAGGCCATTGATCAACCCACACAGGATCGTCTGATTTCTGTGTGATTTGATCCGCGTGAGGTACAGGAATGTCTACAGCCTCTAGGATAAATTTCCTAAGCCCTATCTTCCTTGGTTCCTCCTAATCTCTATGGGGGGGGGGTACCCATTTCATTTTTTCCTAAGCCCTTTCCAGGTATGAAACCTTGAGAGAACATCTGGGCAGTGACCAACTCGTTAGGGCTACACATTATAATGTCCATCTGTGAAAGTAAATCTCTTCATCAGAGGTTTATGGGGAGGCCTGTAACTACAAAAGGTTGAATTGTTCCAGTGTTTCCCTGAGAGTCCCTCCAGGTTAAAATTTTGGTGCTTTTATCTGGGTTTTTGCTTTGGCCTATGCCTTTTAAAGAGGGGGACAAAGGCCATTGAGGTGGCCAATCCTCCCTTGTAATAATTGTGACATCAGCTCCAGTGTCTACAAGGCCTTTGGATTTCTTTTCATCTAGCCAAAGAGTTAACATTGGCTTAGCAGGGGAGACTCTTTGAACCCAGTAAGTATCAGAAGAGCCAAAACCTCCAGTGCCTCGATTAGCATTTTTAATCTGATTGCCAGTAGGCAGAAGTGGGAGTAGCAGCAGTTGAGCTATTCTTTGGTCAGAGGAGACAGTTGTTATGATTGAAGGAGAGGAGACCATAGTCTTTATTTCTCCCTCATAGTCATTGTCCACAACCCCAGGAAACACCTGTAGGCCATTTGTAGTACAACTGCTACATCCAATTATTAGGCCGAAGGTATCTGTGGGAAGTGGACCATATACACCCGTGGGCAATGTCTGTATGCCCATTTCGGGAGTCAGTATTGTGTGGGTCGTGTAACAGAGGGTCCAGTCCAGCGCTTCCTGAAGTGGCTGACAGAGGTCTGAAATGGATTGTTTATGGGTACAAATCTGATTGCCCCAAAGATCTGTTTGGATTGGGGCCCTGAGGTGGGCCCTGATTCCCGTTTCCCTGATGGGGTGGCAGGGGACGTCCTGTAGCATCTGTTTTAGACTCACATTCATTGGCCCAATGTTTTCCGTGATGGCATCTAGGGCACAGTCCAGGAGCTGGGTTTTGGGAATTGGGCTGTTTATTATTGGCCCTACAGTCTTTTGCAAAATGGCCTGTCTCCCTCTGCAGTTAAAGCATTTGCCCTTATTTTGTTGACTTAGAAAATGTTTAACTGTGGACCCTTGAAGGGCAGCAGCCATAGCAAGGCCTTGTTGATAGGCTGTTCCAATATCTGAACACAGTCTGATGTAACCAGATAGATCTGTCTTTTTCCTATATGGTCTAATGGCTGCTTGACAAGCGGCATTGACATTCTCAAGCTAGCTGTTTTATAAACTCGGTTACTGTTTCAGGGCTGCCAAAGATCCTTCCAGCTGCTAACAATCTATTCACAAATTCAGCAAATGGCTCATCAGGTCCTTGTCTAATGTTAGTAAAAGAGGAACTTAGATCCCCCTTTGAAGGCAGTTTCCTCCATGCCTTAGTGCCAGCAGTTTGGATTTGAGCAAAAAGCCCTGCATCATATTGCATCTGAGCATCACTGTCTGCAAAGTTGCCCTCCCCTGTCAGCATTTCTAAAGTCCAGCCGTTACCTGCATGAGCATCTCAGCAGTCTCTTTGCAGGCTTCAACATATTCAGACTTCCATAACAAATAGTCTCCTCCTGATAGGGTTGCTCTGGCCAATTTATACCAGTTGCAGGGAGTCAACCATTTATTTTTTGGCTATTGACTCAAGAAATGTGAGTGTGTAAGGGGCAGTAGCCCCATACTGGGATACTGCGACTTTTAACTTCTTTTAAAATTTTAAAATCAAAGGTATTATAAGTTCTTATAACCCTTTCTCCTTCCTTGTCTTCAGTTACGGGGAAAGTCAGAGGCTCTCTTAAGTCTAATAATGATTTTGTTGGCAAAACATCTGAAATGATTGCCCTTTTTAAAAGTGGCTGCAAATAAGGAGGAGGCTTTTTATTTTTAATTTTAGAAATTTCTGTTTTTAAATTATTTAATTGGCCAATTAACTCTCGATGTTCTTTAATTGAATATGTTCTTTCAAGTGTGCAATTTTTTCTTTCAACTTTTTCTTTTGATTGAGTCCATGGCCTCAGTAGAAAATGGTGCTGAGTCAGAAGATGGCACCAAGGCTTACAGACAATAGGGGGGAGGACGAGTCTTTAATGGCGGCCATTTCGGATTATGGTATTTTACAGCCTCTTCCTCAATTTCCTCCCAGTCAGTCTGACAAATTATCATCATATTTTTGTTTAAGATTCTCTAGAGAAGGATATATTTTTATAGGCTTTCTATTTATTTCAATCTTATCTGTTTTGATTTTAGTTTTGTTTTTTCCTTGTAATCTTAAGTTTGAGTTTTTTCTGATTTTGTAATTATCTGTTCATCTGTTCATCCTCACTACCCCAAGAAATTAAATCTTTTTTTTTTTTTTTTTAAGATTCTCACTTGGTAACTGGTCTCCTTCCACACAATTCTGGGCCAAAATTTTTTTCTCGCATCTTTTCTGGCAGTTCTGGGCTACTTCTCCCTTTTCTCTATCGTTTTTCAAAAGTCTCTCACTCTGATCGCCCCAGCGACTGTGGTGTTTTCATAGCGAAAACTGATTAATTTGTTAATTAAGCTCCAGTAAGAAAAGGCAGTTACAGGAATTTTTTCAGGACCGAATATTTCATAATAGTCCTGCAAAGCATTTCCGACTCTTTTCCATCTTTTTTCATCTATAGATCCTTCTTGGGGGAACCAGGGGCAAACTCCCTTTATAAAATCAAAAAATCTTAACAAATCTTTTATTTTAACCTTTACTCCTCGTGTCTTTAAAGCTTCTTTTAAACCTTCAACAAATAATTCATGCTTACTTATCTCTTGTCCCATAAATGCTGATGACTTACCAGAACCTGGCTCCACATGGCAGGTTCCCTCGTGGGGGTCCTTTTTTCCTTCTTTGTTCACCACGGCTTCTCAATCAGTGTTCTTCACTGAGGTCCCTCATACTTGAGCCTCGCACTGGGCACCACTTGACCAGGCACCACTTGACCAGGCCTGCAGGTCAGTCAACGAAGACCCTAAGGGAGGGGGGTGAGAATGGAAGGGACAAGAGACGCAAAGAATGGAGACAAGACAAAATTCTGATCAAGTCTCAATTTATTGGAGCTCAGACAGATGCTTATAAACCCTCTCATAGGAGGAAATACATGGACATTTGTGTAGGAACTGAGTGGCTGGGTTGCTAAGCCACCTGACTGCAAGGATTTCTAGGAAAGATCCCAACCAGCAGGAGAAGGAAAACTAAAGCGGGGAAATAGAAAACTTGGCTCTGGTTAGGAGAAAAAAATGGCAGAGACCTTCAAAACGACGTCGATGCAGTTAAGACATATTAAGCAGCTCCCCACAAGACCCTACCTCAAAAAACCAAAAAAAAAAGATTAAGTAGGAACTTCGTATAAACAAGTCATATGTTGGTACCACCACTTCCCTCCTCCCTTCCACTAAGGACCTTCCTCAGTGGGATTGCTGGTATGCACCATGGGTTCAGGGCTGTGAGTTGTGAGCGCTGTCAGTCATTGTGTATGTGTGTGTGTGTCATGGGGCAATGCCTATGGGTAACCCCCCCCACCATGGCTTTTACAATCATTCCACCCCCTCTTCTGCAAACTACCCAGAGCCATGGTGGGTGAGTTTAAGTTTACTATAGTGCCCTTGACCCCATTTTGAATTTAAAAAAAAATATTTATTTTAGTTGGCATTTTAATCTCTAGAAGAACAAAAGTTGGTCATTATAATGTCAAGTTTGAGTTTTCTTTATACTTGCTGTTTAGTTGATTGTACACCCCTTTGCCTCTGAATTAGAAGTGAATAAGGAGTGTCTTCTAGGGAAGGTGATTTCTTTTCACTTAAGATTCCAGGCATAACTGTTCCAGCTCTTACTCTTACAAGAGCTGAGAGGTAACTAAGAGTGACCTGAGAGGCATGTCTGTTGCAGAGGAAGGGTGGAGGCAGTGAGATGAAAGGACCTCATTCTTTTTTTCCCCACTTATTCATGAAATCTTTTAGCCCCTCCCATCCCTGCTTCTCCATTCCTCTTCTGACCCCATTTAGACCTTTTTACCCCCAGTATTCTCCTCTACTTACTATCTACTGTACCCCTGCCTTAAGTCCTCCCCTCCCTCCCTCTTGGCTCTTTTCTAGCTTCTTGGTCTCTAGATCTAAAAGAATGAAGCTGGGATCCATATGCAGTGTGTCTTTCTGAGCCTGGGTTACTCGCTCAGTGTAATCTTTTCAAGATTGATTCATTTCTTTGCAGATTTCATAATTTCATTTTTATTTGCAGGTGATAAAACTCCATTGTGTAAATATAAACATGTTCATTATCCATCATCAGTTGATGGGCATCTGGGCTGATTCCATTTCCTAGATATTGTGAATAGAGCAGCAGTAAACATGGAAGAGCACATATCAATAATGTGTTGAGTCCTTAGGGTATATACCAAGGAGTGGTATAGCTGGGCCATATGGTAAATCTGTTTTTACGATCTCAGGAACCTTCACACTGACTAGGTCTTGTGCTTTTACCAAGCATGTAAGGTCTTCAGGATCGGGTGTAGGTTGTCTATCTAATTCAGTGCTCTGTTTTGTTTCAGTCACATTGATCAGACAACAACATGGCAGGACCCCAGGAAGGCCATGCTGTCGCAGATGAACGTGGCAGCACCCACCAGTTCAGCCGTGCAGCAGAACCTGATGAGCCCTACTTCAGGTGAGGGCAATACACAGAGCCACGCCTGTGTGCTGTGGAATATAGTCATGATAGTAATTTTCTATCTGGTGTCATTTGGAGACTTCTTATTTCAAGATGAAATATATACCTTATTGAGTCATTAATCTGTCTATAAGGTGATTAGTAACTGAAAACTAACAGTTACTAAACCTCTTGCTCTGAAACAAATAGCCCAGATTTCTAATTTTGTTAATCATGACTTGTTTGTGGTTATTCACTCACTTATTTCATTCATTGATTGATGAATTCTCACTCTAGCCCAGGCTGATCTGGAACTCACTCTGTAGCCCAGGCTGGTGGCTTCAAACTCACTGGGATCCTCCTACCTCGACTCTTGAGTGCTGGGATTACAGGCATGAGCCACCGTGCTCGGTTACTTTTTCAGTTTTTTGAGACAGTGTTTCATGTAGACCAGGCCAGGCTTGGCTCAAACTTGCTTTATATCAAAGGCTGGCCTTGAACTCCTGATCCTCTTGCCTCTACCTCCCAGATGCTGGGATTATAAGAATGCCACACCCTGTCTTTCTTTTTTCCCCCCTTTCTCCTTTCCTTTCCTCTCCACTCTTCTTTCCTCCCCTCCCTCCCTCCTCCTATTAAGTCATGGGAGTATTATACTTTATACTTTATTTGTGTGTGGGAGGGGATTGAGATGGGGTGCTGTTCTGTAGCCCAGGCTAGTCTCAAGTTTGCTTTCCTCCTACTTCTGCCTTTTGGTACTTTACTAATATATGCCACCCTGCACTATTTAACCTGAATGTACCTAGAAGATTGTGTATTGTGGACCCCAAAGAACCTTTCTTATTCCTAGGTCTGGCATGTGCCATTAAAAACATATCGCAAGGGCTTTACCCCCTCTCACCTTCCTTGTGGCAGGAGCTCTCTGTACTTTCTCCTCTTTTCTTCTCTTAATCTAATAAAGTGTCTCTAAACCTTAAAAAAAAATAACGGTTGGGTGTAGTGGTGCACACCTTTAATCTCTTAGCACTTGGGAAGTGGAAGTAGGAGGATCACCATGAGTTCAAGGCCACCCTGAGACTACATAGTGAATTCCAGGTCAGCCTGGGCTAGAGTGTTACTACCCTACATCATTAAAACACACACCACAAAAAAAAAAATTAGCCTGCAGATTTATAGGAATCCTTACTTTTTTTCATCCATATAGTAGGTAGTCTCTCTTAGAGAGGAAGATATTAATGGAAATCTTGTCATACATGTAAAGCTCTTACACATGAGGTGCTAAGTGAAAGTTTTCTCATCAGTTAAACACTGCTAGACCTTGTTCTGTTCTCCTTGGTTAAATGGATCCAAGGTCATAGCTACCATACCACAGTACAGGAAAATTGCCCCTTCTGTGCTAGATTTCCAATATCTACTACCTCTCTATCAACGCTCCCTGCTTTTTCCCCTGTTGTTTGGTGCCCTAGTGGGCACTTGTCAACAGCTGTAGGTAATAGCACTAGTGTCCTCACTTGATTTCTCCAGAGCCTCTTCACATCCCGATTCTAAACACTGATAGTGATAAGAGTAGCTGCACCCCACATTTCTCTAATTGAAGCTCAGGAAGAGGTCTTCTGGGGCTGGGGTGGTGGGGCTGTTGGCTGACAGAAAGGAGTGTTTGAAGAATTGGAATGTCCTTCTGCCCCTGAAGATAGTCCCATTGTGTAGCCATGTTTCCGCTGGTCTCTACTCTTGCTTGGGTGGGTTGAGAACTTGTCAGGAATTAGACTGTTCTTAAAGTGCCCTCATTTTTGTATAGGCTCCCAAACCTTTTTTCTACATAATTTTTTTAAAATGTGTATTTGTGTGTGTTAGTGTGTGCATATTTCTATGTGGGAGTGTGGGTGCACACCTACCACGGAGCATCTGTAGAGGTCAGGGGACAATTTTTGTGTGTTGGCCCTTGTTTTTCACCTCATTTGAGGCAAGGCCTGTTATTCTGGTTCACTACTGCACTGGCCACCAGGCTATCTAGAGAGTCTCCTATCTCTGCCTCCCGTCTCACTTCAGCATGTTGGGATTATTTATTTATTAGTGAGACAGAAGGGAGGGAGAAGAGGAGTATAGGCTTGTCAGGGTCTCTTGCTGCTGCAACCGAACTCCAGATGCATGAGCCACTTTGTATATTTCTTTACATGGGTAAATCGTAGGAGATAGAACCCAAGTTGTCAGGCTTTGCAAGCAAGTGCCCTTAACTGCTGAACCATCTCTCCAGCTTCAGCTTCTGGATTTTCCATGAGGTCTGGTACTCCAGTTTGAGTGACAAGTACTTTTATTATCCACTGAACCATCATCTCCCCAGTCCTCTGTTATCTTTAATAATTGACTGAATGATCTAAATGTCTGTTCAAGTCTAAGAGTCTGTAAAATCCCATTTCTTTTGTTAGTCTGATTTGACTTAACAAAAATGCTCTGACTTTAGCCGGGTGTGCGCATGCCTTTAATCCCAGCACTCAGGAGGCAGAGGTAGGAGGATTGCCGTGAGTTCAAGGCCACCCTGAGAACATAGTGAATTCCAGGTCAGCCTGGACTAGAGCAAGACGCTACCTCAAAAAAACCAAAACAAAAAAAAGCTCTGACTTTATTGCCCCAATCTAGGTTCAGAATACGAAGTTGGAATGATAGATTTCTTCAACAGAAATCTTCCCTGGCAAATTTCCAAATTATGTAAATGAGAAACCACTCAAATGCAAAAGGTATACCTTTGAGTTTCTTGAGCCAAGGTTCACCATAGCCTCTGAAGAAGACCGATTTGCAGTTTGTAACTCTATTTAATTGACAAGCAAATTACAATTTTATAGGAATTTGAAAGTAGAGAAGACAGTTTCAAAAAGAAGCTTGAATAATTATTGAACAAGTCAATAATAGTTGATAATAGTTGTTTTATAGTAGATCTACATGTCCATTAAATTACCTCCAGTGATTACCCCTTTAAACTTAGAATGTAAGTAAGATAATACCCTAATTTAATAGCTTTTTAACATATGCTTTGGATCTTTATAAACTAGTTCTCTTGCTGAAACATAGGTAAACAATTAGTGATTTTTGTGTTCCATGTTAGATGGGGAAGCAGTGGGAACAAAATAGCCTGTTGGCTTCTGTGTCCCTGCTTGAGGGATATTTGTGAAATTCTTTAGTAATTGTATGTTAACACTGACCCACAAGAGTAACAGGCTCCCTCCCCTCCCTTTCCCTTCTTTTCCTTTACCTTCCTCTTCCCTCCCCTCTCTTCCTCAGAAGTCATAATATTACAACAAACACTGAACTAAAGTCAAATAGAAGTAAAATTGTAACCAAGCCCAAAGACAGTACAATGAAGAGACAGCTTATTTTATTTTATTATTTTATTTTATATTTGTTCGTAAGTAGAGATAGAAGAGAGACAGAGAGAGATTGGGTGCACCAGAGCCTCCAGCCACTTCAAGTGAGCTCCAGATACGTGCACCACTATGCATCTGGCTTTATGTGGGTACTGGGTAATCAAACTCTTGTTCTTAGGCTTTACAAGCAAGCACCTTAACTGCTGAGTCATCTCTCCAGCCAAGACAGTTTATCTTATTAGTTTCTCTTGAACTCCTATCACAAATATCTTTCTGTAACCTTTTCAAACAAAATGGCTGTGGGGTTTTTTCCCCCCTAATTTACCCCATGGAAGTTGGGCTGGAGAGAGAACTCAGATGGTGAGGTGTTTGCCTTACAAGCATGAGGACCTGTGTTTGATCCCCAGAACCCACATAAAAATAGTTGTAATCCCAGATGGGGGAGACAGACAGATGGATCCCTGGGGCTCAGTAGCCAGGCAGCTTAACCTGTTTGGCAAAGTTTAAGGCAATGAGAGACCCTGTCCCAAGAAAATGTGGACAGTGCTTTAGGACTGACACCCAAGGTTGTCCTCTGGCTTCCCCTCGCATATACATGTATGTGCCCACCTCCATACAGAAGAAATTATGGCAGGCTGGGTGGTAGTTCAGCAGTAGAATTGTTGGAAAGACGGTAGTAGGAGTAATAGGGCCATGAGGGAGATAAAGCAGAAACATCGTAATCTAGAGTCAGCATAACATATTCTTAGAAATTTGGGATAAGTTCTGGCATGGCGGCCCATGATTTCTGCACTCCAGGAGGGTTTGGGAATTTAAGCTACTTAGCTATTTCAAGGCAAGACCTCCCTCCCCAGTCTTCCCCCCCCAAAAAAAAAAAAAAAGAAAACTTGTGGGTCTTTTTTTTTATATTTTCCTATTTCATTTCTTTTATGAAATATATTCTTAAATGTGAGGAGAGAGAGGGAGAGTGAATGGGTATAGCAGGGACTCTTGCTGGTGCAAATGAGCTTCAGAAGCATGCATCTGGCTTTACGTGGGTCATAGGGAATTGAATCCTGGCCAGCAGGATTCTGCTTTTATTTCTTGATGCTATAGATAGAACCCAGGACCTCGTCTAGGCTAGTCAAATTTTCCACCACTGAACTACAAACCTGTGGCTTGATTTGATTCTTGGAAAATGGTCAGTAGTATAGGAACAACCATCATGTGTTGGGATGTCACTCAGAGGCATAGTACTTGCCTAGCCACATACAAGGTTTAGTCCTCAGCACTGTCCCCTACCAAACAAAGAAGAAAAAAAATAATATGGTTACTTTAATAAAAAATGCAAATAAGCAACATGTGGGGTACTGTCAGATTTTCTGAAATAGGAAAAAAATCCTGTGAAAATATTTGAGTTTGCAAATTGCATCGACTCTTCTTCAGTGCAGAAGTTCTTACGAAGTCTTTGTTAAAGTGATGGTGAATGGCAAATACACTGCCTGTGATGCTTCTTCGTGTGCGAGTACATGTACAGGCCAGAGGTTGAAATCGGTGCTTTCCTCGACAGCTGACCTCTTCACTGAGGCAGGGTCTCTCATTGGAGCACTGAGCTCCTGGATTCACTAATCCAGCTAGTTGGCCCAGAGATTCCCTATCTCTGTCTCTAGCATTTTTGAGGGTGCTGGGGATCCAAACCCCAGTCTTCACACTTACATAGCAAGTGCTCTATCCACTGAGTAGTCTCCTTGTCTTCATTCCTTCTTTGAAAAAACCCAAATTGAGGCTGAAGATAATGGCTCAGTGGGTAAAGCCAGCACACCCCACTGTGCCAGTTTTCACAAAACCAAATCAGTTGTTTTGAAAAGAGAGTTTATAGGGCTCTTCTCCTTCTCTCCTCCTCACCTCCTTCTCCTCCTCTTCTCTCATCTCTTCACCCCACCCCAGTGTCTCACGCTAGCCCAGGGTTGAACTGGAACTCATTGTATACCCCAAACTGACCTGGAACTCATAGGCATCCTGGTACCATCACCAGGCCCAGCTTGAGATCAGCAATTTTATAGCACTGCATTTTAAAAAGAATTTTAAATATTTTTATTCATTTCTGAGAGAAAATGGGCATACTAGGGCCTCTTGCCACTGCAGATGAACTCCAGGTGCATTTAGGCTATCAAGTTTGTGCATCTGGCTTTACATGGGTGGGTACTGGGGAAGCCAATCAAGGCCATTGGGCTTTGCAGTCAGGCATCTTTCAACTGCTGAATTATCTCTCCAGCCCCAAGACTACATTTTAAAAATTTTTGTTTCTTTTTTGAATGTTCATGTAAGTATTGTGTTTGTGTTCCAGAGATTGACATCGTGTCTTTCTTGACACTCTACCTTATTTTCTTTAAATGTGGTATCTAACTGAGCTAGGGATCCCCTGTCTCTGCCACCTGAGTGATGTAAATACAGGTGGGGCTCCACACCCTCCTGGCATTTTGTGGGTACTAAGGATCCAAATTAAGGTCCTTAGCAACCAACTGAGCTATCTCCCTGCCCCTCTCCTTCCCTCCTTCCCTTCCTTTCTGAGGCTGGCCTTGATCTCCTCTCCCTGCATTATATAGGATTACAGGTGTCTGCCACCTTGCCCAGATCAGTGTTGCATTTCAATTTAAGAATTACAATATCCAGAAGAATGATTTCAAATGTGCTGGGAAGTATTGTCTTCATCTACCTATGAGCTTGATTACTTGAAGTGAGGCACCACTTCTGGTCCTCTTTGCTTTCCTTAAAACAGCTATCTTCTGAAGCAAAGGGAAACAAGTAGAAACTCAAGATTCTTGAGTTCTCCTGACCTAGACTACATAGTGAATTCCAGGTCAGCCTGGGCTAGTGAAACCATGCCTCAAACTCCAAAAAAGAATGTGTTAGAAATCTTTGAAGTTAAAGGTCATTTGAATTCTGACAGTATAAACACTGAACCCACCAGGAAGAAAGGATGTAGACATGTCTTTTAACCAGCACACTAACGTAAAAGAGAAAGAGGATGTTTAATTGAAGAATATAAGGGGAAGATTTCAGATTCATAAGGATCATTGCTACTAGCTAGCTCCCTTGCTAAAATTAGATAATGTGACTTAAAAATACAGTGTCTGTGTTAAACTTTTCTTCAGTATTGTAGTTTTTTTTAAAGCTTTGCTCAGCTTTGTAGAGCATGAACCAGATTAAGTTATTTACATTTAAAGACAAAATCAAATGCCTGTTTTATTTCTTCTCTTGATAAGTGGTGGGATATTATTTTTGTCTTTCCCACTGATTTCTAAATTCTTCTAGTTACTGTTTTTTGCTACAATATTTTGTGACTCATAGAAGGAGTATTTGTGTGAAAGATTAAGATGCTAAATTCCTCAAAAATGTTATCAAGAATACCATATAAAGACAGTATAAGTGAAATGGATACATTCTGCCACAAGTCACTGTTCCGAGAGTATATTTTCTTTTGATGTTGACAAGGTTAGTAAGGTGGTAAAACTTGGCTTTAGGTGGAAGTTTTAATGAAAGGTGATTGTTTTCTTTGAACAGTCCGAAGTCTAAATGAGCTCTTTGCTTTTGATTCAATTAGAAAACTGAGCTTACTGACTAAACCTCCCCAACTCCCAACAGTAGGAAGTCTGGAGAGCTGCCTGTTCTCAGATTTTCTGGGTGTACTTGGCCTTCTAGGAAGTTCCTCTGACTGTAAAACACGAATAAGTTTTGACAGTCTTCAGAGTTTCACCCTGAGACAACTGAATTTTTTTTTCTTCTGAAATCACTCATTCAACAAATCTCAAATGGTTTTCTTTCTGTGAGGCAGTGTGATGCACACCTGGACTGCAGAACCAACACAGGCCTCTTGTGGTTTTAATTTTTTAATTTATATATGAATGCATATATATAATAACAGGTAATACTCTTTTATCCCCTCATTCTTTTTGTTTGTTTGTCATGCTGGGAATTGAACTCAAGGCTTTTTATATGCTAGGCAAATGCCCAGCAGTCTGAGAGCTGCACCTCCAGCCTGAGTTCTGCTTTATTATTGATATTTTAAGATAGAATAAAACCTTAACTAAATGTCTAATACATCTGAATGACACCGTGATGTTTCATGGTCTTATTTATTATAAAGACCATGAAAAATAAATGACTTTACTTTTTCATGGAATCTTTGATTCAAAAAAAATCATAGAGCCAGAGACCATGACTCTCAAAGACTCTGATGTCATCAAGACAAGTCATTCTTTCCACAGACTAAGTTCCTAATTATTTTAGCTCAACAAAGTTTGAGTTTGTTTGGTGGCACTGCTAAGCCCTGAGGATACGAAGACAAAAAAATTAAAAAATAAAAATCAAGCTATCTACTTCAAGAGCCTAAAGTCTACTGAGAAGCAAGGCATGTAGGCAAATGATTTGGGTTCAGTGAGGCCCCTGTTCTGAAGGGAGCATGAACATGGGGCTTGGGGTACACAGTGTGCCAGTGAAGAAAATGCCAGGAAGTGGGCAGGATTCCAACCTAAACTTTCAGATGTGTGTTGCTGAGTTTCATGCTCATCTACCACCACTGCCCCAGTGATTGGGAGGAAGGGGCACATCCGCTATTGTGGTAGTTTTGTGTTGAAATCATCTAGTGATCTATAAGGCTGCAGTGAGCACTTGAGGAGGGATGGGGCTAACTGCTTCCTGGGCATCTGGTTGCCCCATCAACATGTTTATGTTTTAGATTCTGACTTCTAGACCTTCCTGCACACAAAAATGCCACGACTCAGGAAGTTGGAGCAAAAGGATCTCTTGAACCCAGTAGTTCAACACAGTTTAGACCCTGTCTCAAAATGCATAGGGTGGGCTTAGGACTGAGAGCTATATACTTCATACACCAAGAAAAGGTGATCACCATAAATCCAGGATAAAAATCTTTTACCAAAACTTGGTCTGCATATTGCCCTTACTTCGAGAAGTCCTTTTATATTGTCTATATTTACCTTATTGAAACCACAACAGTGCTGATTTTTAAAAGTTCTTCAACTTTGTCTGTGACAGCTTCTTCCATTGTGTCTTTCTAACATTTTTATGAGTGTGGGCAGAGCTTATCTGGCCAAGCTTATGAATCAGATATTTACATTCATGGAAGGCCCCTTTATAGACAAGACTGCAGAGAAGTTGGGTGACGGCACGAGGATCACAACTGACCTGCCAGTAGTTTGCATCAGTGCTGCTCCTTGTCCTGGGCAACGTGTGGAGTCCCTTTGATAGATCTTTCCATGGTAACAATACATGACTTCACTTAACTCCCCATAGAAGGCTAATGCAAGAACCCAAGAAATCCAAACAAGTACAACTTGAATTCGTGAATGGGGAAGTTCCTGAGTAGTAGGGTCAGAGTTGAGAAGCTTCACAAAACTGTGTCATATGAGCACAATAGAATTTTCCAAGGGAGCAGACATTGAAGATATATATGTGCAGGGGGAAAGGTGTGTGACCATGGTAGGAACTAGAAAGTTGGGAGTGGAAAGACCATGCTGTGGGGAAGACTGACGTCGACTGACCACTTATTAAAATTACCCGAAAGCACGCAGAAGAGGAAACAGTAGGTCAGGCATCAGGGAAAAGTGGCATGAAGTTGGCAAGGGCTAAGTTGTTGGTCGCCAAGCAAAGATCCGCACAGGTAAGGTCTGGACGACAGAGGAGGAACTTGGATTACTAGAAGATGAGAAAAGGGTGAGATGCCGTGGAGGAACCCCTAGAGCCCAGGATGTGCCCCCCTTTGCAGCACCAGATAAACCTGGAGATCTGATTTGCCAGAGCTCCTTCCCAGAGGAAGTACAGCAAGGTGATCTTGGAATACATGTAAAGTTGAATGCTGCCAGCTAAGACCAACTTGGAAACCACTGCTAAAATTTAGTTCCAGAAATGTGAAAGTTCACATTGAAAGTTTATATGAGGGACAGGTGCAAATGATGTTTTAAAATAAAATGCATTCAGAATAAAGGGACAAGTGAGACATGCACACAATATGACTGGTTCCAAGAAGTGGACATTTTTAACATAGATAGATCAGCCTTGTAGTGGTGTTGGTCCCACTTGAGTCTCTGGAGAGCTGGACTGTCAAGATTCCAGTTCCAGCTCTGCTGCCTACTATCTTGTGGTAAGTGATCTTGGGCAAAGTAACTTCTTTGCCTCGGTTTCTCAATCTATTAATGTTGTGGGGTTACTTACTGAATCAGTTACTACTTGCTTGCAAAGAACTTAGAACTGTGCCTGCCTGGTGTGTAGTAAGAACAATTTGTGACTCATTTGAAATTGCCCAGAGTGTACTTCCCTTTAAAAGGTCATTGAATCTGCTTTCTAAGGAAACTACTTCTTGTTAGTCCTGTACTTTGAGCCACTCACCAGGTCATGGGGAACAAACTGGCAGTGTCCTGGATGACTTCTCTGTTCTGCAGCTGTGAGACTGTGAGGAGGAAAGGCGGCATCTAACTTGCGGGGTTGTTGAGGCATTCTTGTTTGGTTAGATGTTGCAAATGGTTTTTGTCAGTATTACTAATGCAAGCAAGCTCTTAAGCAAGAGGAGGACAGGGATATTGAGTCACCTTCGGTATCATGACATCTTATTTGTTTTTGAAACATTGCAGGAAGTTAGTATTTGCTATACTAGATAATAAGTGATCAATCAAACAGTAAATCCTACATAAAATTTTCTTTTCTCTAAGGATGGGGTATTCTAACTTATGAATTACTTTTTGGTTATAATCAGGTCTTTTCTCTTGCTTACTAATTTGAATTTCTCACTCTTTACATGTCATTAAAAGGTTGCCTCTTTTTTCCTCCTAAGGACACTGTTTTGTCAATCTTTAACTATTTATTTATTTATTTTTATTTTTATTATTTTTTAAATCTTTAACTCTTTTTTTTCGCCCAGAAGACTATGGTTTGGGGACCAGGCAAGATATAGGCTGGGTTTATAGCTGTAAATGGGTCTTGGAATAAAATGTTTGTTCTCTTTTGTCTTGTGTACAAGCTGCACTTTAGAAATAGTGATCCTTTTAAAATATTACCCACTCAACCCTTTGCTCTTGAACTCATAAAGGTTTTCTTGAGATTTTTTTTTTCATTTAGCTCAGGCTGGCCTTGAACTCCCTGTGTAGCCAAGGATGACCTTGAGCCTCCTGGTCCTCTTTTCTCTGCTTCCCCCAAGTACTGGAATTATAGATAAGCTGCACCACTCCTGGGAACTATTTCAGCTAATGTGCATGTGTGCGTGCAGGCAGTGATAGGGAGGGGTTAACCCTGCAGCTCCAAGCATACTAGTCCAACACTCTACCACTAGGCTATACACAATCCCTCTAGTTGATTTTTTTTTGTTTTGTTTTTCAAGGTATGGTTTTACTCTAGCCCAGGCTGACCTGGAATTCACTGTGTAGTCTCAGGGTGGCCTTGAACTTATGGTGATCCTCCTACCTCTGCCTACCGAGGGCTGGGATTAAAGGCGTGAGCCACCACACCCGGCCCTCTAGTTGATTCTTTTTCTTTTCTTTTTTTTTTTTTTTTTTTTTTTTTTTTTTTTTAAGTATTTTTTATTTATTCATCTTCAAGGAGAGAGAGCTAGTGAGCGCACCAGGGCCACTACCTTGTGGGTCTGCTTATGTGGGTACTGGGGAATTGAACCTGGGGCCTTAGGCACTGGAGGCAAGCGCCTTAACCGCTAAGCCATCTCTCCAGCCCTCTAGTTGATTCTTGATTATGAAAACTACATGAGCCACTATCACATGTTGATGCTTGTTCTAGCCTATTTGCATGCTCTGGTATGGAATATTCTTGTCCCAGACCACCACGCTTGAGTTTGTGCTGCATTCAGAACCAAGCTGAGAGGTCACCTCCTCAATGTTGTCCTTCTAAGAGCACAGGCTCCCTAGCCACCTGTCATTCATGTGCTTGACTGAGTGAGCACCACCACATTGGACATTGTCTGTCTTCCTGTCAGGAGCACAAGTTCCACTAATAAGGACGATTTTGTCTATTGCTGGATCTCCACAGCCTAGAAGAATGCTGAGAATATAGAAGCAGTTTAATGAATATGCTTTGAATGAAAGAACCTGCTCTCCCCCAGACCTTCAGTTGAAGTACTAAATAATGGAAAAATTGAACTATGTACATGACGTACTTTCTTCCACAAGGAGAAATAAAGGGTTTTAATTGAATTTTGTTCATGTACATTCATTGGACCAACATTCCACTTTTTGAAAGTTGTACAGAAAGATAGAGAGACAAATTATTCTCATCTCAGGAATTTGACAGGCATGGGAAGAAAATGCACATAATTGAATAACACTATATGCTAAATACTCTAAGCCCAGAAATTTCCTGCCAGCAAAAAATACACTTGTGTTGAGCAAGTGAAGAGTGCTGTTAAAATTGATGAAAAAGGGAGGCTAAGAACATGGCTCAGCTGTTAAAAGTGCTTGCTTGCAAAGCCTGCTGGCCCGGGTTCAATTCCCCACTACCCACGGAAAGCTAGATGCACAAAGTAGCGCGTGCGTGTGAAATTCTGTGTGCTCATTTATGTCATATCTCCCTTCCCCCCCCCTCCTCTCACCCACCAAATCTCACAAAACAATACCTACCCCAGATGCTCACTTTGATCTGTTCATTAGAGGTCAAGGGAGAAATGATTTTTGTCTCTTCAGCAGTACCACCTTAGGACATTCAGATAGTTAAAAGTGACAAAAACAGATCATCACCCCTCTCGTGATTGCCTCCTTCTGATAATGGGAAGGCCATTGCCACCTCGTATTCTAGCAGACCTGGCTGCGTGCTACTCTGATACTTGGAGGGCTTTGTCCACAGTGCTCCACAGCGAGGAGATATGTTTCCTGTGAGTTGAGTAGGTCACGATGGTGTGCTACATCAGCCCAAAATCCACATGGTCAGTGATTCTCTAGACACTAGCACCTGCACCTTGCAGGAGTGTTTTGGTCCAGTTTCGCCTACTGAATTAGAAATAAAAAGAGTTGGGGTTCAGCAACATGTGTCCCAAGTGGTTTTAATGCATGAAGTGTGAGGGCCACAGTTTAGACCGTTTTATGTATATGGAATTTTTATGTCCTCCAAATTGAAGAGTTACAATATTTATGACATTAAAATTAGAATGTAAATTGAAATCAAAAGCATCTTATATTTTGCCAGGTTTTTGTTTGTTTTGTTTTGTTTTTGTCTCTTGAGACAGGGTTTTGCTATGTATTGCTAGTCCTGGCTGGTCTAGTACTTGCAATGTAGCCCAGGCTGACCTTGAACTTGCAACAACTGTGCTGCCTCGACCTACCAACCTGAGTGCTGGAATCACAGGTGTGTGTCATCATAGCTGTCCCTGTGGTCTCTTTCTAGAAACTTCTTCTGTGGGAAGCTCAGATTTCCATCAGATTACGAATCTTTTTCTATTCTATCTCCAACCAAAACAGATGCTTGGGCTAGGCTCTGAATAGCCTGTATAACTTGATGTGTTGAAAACATCACACTTTTTCTCTTGTCCATGATTATTCTAAGGTTGGCTTACTTAATGGCCTAACTTCAAATGTGCATTAACAATCATGCCAGTGAAGCCAGAATGGTGCCGCACACTTTTAATCTTAGCACTCAGGTGGCTGAGATGGGAGGAGTGACTCTCAAAGGATGCAAGCCTGGGCTACGGTATGAGATCCTGTCTAAAAAAAAAAAAATACATATCAAGCTGGGCATGGTGGTGCACGCCTTTGGTCCTAGCACTCTGAAGGCAGAGGTAGGAGAGGATCTCTGTAATTTCGAGGCCAGCCTGGGACTACAGGGTGAGTTCCATCCAGATCAGCCTTCACTAGAGTGAGACCTTACCTGGGGAGAGAAAAAAAAGAACGAAACAAATAAAATCAAATCACTGAATTTCTTCAGGAGCATTTGACAAGTTCGTTCTCAAGGTCAAATCTTCTGATGGAACTTAAATTTATTTGTTTTATTGACTTTCTTTTTAGGTTATTTTGTTTCTTTAGCAGTTTTTTTCTGCCTAAATTCCACTAATAAAGATTTATGAGGTGTGGGGAGATGGCTCAATGGTTAAAGGTGCTTGCTTGCAAAGCCTGCTGGCCCAGCTTCAGTTCTCCAGCCACCAGAGTAAAGCTGGGTGAACTTTTTTTTTTTTTTGGCAGCATCGAGAGATCCAGGTTTAGCTATACATACACGCACATATGCACAAATGGATAAATAGAATTTTTTTTTTTACTTTATTGTCCATAATGAGTTACAACATTTAGTGGGCAAACAATGAGTTGTTATCCCCAATTCCCCACTGCCCTCCCCTCCCCCCTCCACTGGATAACCTCCTCCATGGGTCATAAATAGAATTTTTTAAAGATTCATTTGTGGGGCAAAGCTATTTACTAGTTGTCTTTCCTGGTCTTTTTCTTGCCCTTGCCTAGGGGCTTTCCTTCAGTGTAAAGAAAGCATCCTATTTTGGGCTGTCTCTTTCCATATTTTATTCTATTTTTGAAAATCCAGAAGATGATAGATGAATATATAAAATGTTCCTTCCTGTTTGTTTTCTCTCTCTCCATACATATATATACATATATGACACACTTACACACATGTATTTGAGTTGCCTATAAAGTTACTAGTGTGATCTGAGAGATACACATTAGTGTTTTAATTGGAAATATGGGAGAAGATGATAATTTACACTGTTGCCCACTGGGCTTGTCTCCTTTATATATTCATGTCCAGACATTGAAGGTTTGCTTCCAATTTTTATGACATACAATATTGATATTAGTAGAAAGCTTTCTAAATGAATCTTTTTTCAGTACTGAGGATTGACCCTAGAGCTTCACACACAGTAGCCTGCTACTGAGCTACATTGCCAGCCTTTTAAAATTTTGTTTTGAGATAAGGTCTCACTAGATTGCCTGGGCTGGGCTAGAACTCGAGATCCTTGTGCTTTTGCCTCAGCCTTCTGAAGACCTGGGATTATAGGTGTGTGCCATCACACAGTTTACTTGATTTAAAAATCTTTTGAGTCTACTACTTTTATTGAAATTAAAAATTAAATTGCCATTTTGATGAAATTAATACTTAATGATTACAACTTGGTACAAAAACCTCTGCTTGGCAGTTTTAATGTGTGTAAGCATTGATGTAAATTTTGAAGGAATGTTTTTCTGTCTGTAGGAGGCAGAAATGAAAACACATGCTTAAATCTCAGGCTACCTTAGGCAAGCTCTCTATATGGGGAGCAGAACCTGACCAGTGGAGCTGCTGTGTGGCTATGACAATGATGTGTCACCATCCCATGATGGTGACAATGCAGCTCACAGTGATGGAGGTACTGTCACTCCCTCAAGAGGTGTGTTACACTACTCATAACAGCCTAAAGAAGCAAATAGATGGTTCATTGGTTAAAGGCTCTTGCTTGCAAAGCCTGCCAGCCTAGATTCAGTTCTCAAAGCACCCACTTAAGTTGGACATAAAAAGTAGTGCAGGGTGTGGGTTTGGCTCAGTGATAGAGCAATTGCTTAGCATGTGTGAGGCCCTGGGTTCAGTCCCCAGGACTGCAGAAAAAAGTAGTGCAAACATCTGGTGTTTGTTTACAGCAGCAAGGAGCCGTGGTGCGCACACACACACACACACACACACACACACACACACACACACACACACATTTGTGCAATTAAATAAATGTAAAAGAATAGCTTTTGTGGAGCTGGTGGGAGAATGGGTGTCAAAGGAAGACAAAAGAAATGAGCCCAACTGGACATTTTCGCCTCGATGGTGCAGAACCACGAAAAGAGTGATATATAGTAATAGTGATTGGAAAGTGATTGGAAACCTGGACCTGGTAGCTCATGCCTTCAATCCCAGTACAGAGGCAGAGGTAGAAGGAGGGCTGTGAGTTTGAGGACAGCCTGGAACTACAGAATAAGTTCCAGGTCAGCCTGGGTGAGATTGTTTTAAATGAGCTCAGTGCTGTGCACCTGTTAGACCAGCATTTGGGAGGTGGAGGCAGGAGGGGCCGAAGTTTAAGGCTAGTCTAGGCTACATGAGAGAGACCCTGTGTGAAAACAGAACAGAGGGAGAGGAAGAAAGAGGAGAATGAAGGGAGGTGGGTGAGAGTAGGTAGGAAAAGGCTTGGCTTGTGTCCAGGATGCCTGAAAGCTGAGATAGAGAATGATGCTCTTAAATTAATGATCCTGTCAGGAAGGCATCTAGTGACTGCTTGACATGACATGGTATGGACTTAACTCTTTAAACAACCCACTTGGTTTACAAAATACTTACAGTTGAGCCATCTTCTCTATTAGGGGTAATACCAAACCGCTAACGTTCAGTTTTGGAGTTTTGTCTTTCAAGTGGGAGTGTTTTACTTGCTCTGGACTCCTCTTTTCATAATCATTCCATCCTCAAAGCTCTCCTACTCTCAAAAGTATAGGAAAAAAAATCTCAAAAATTAACTGTGATATTTAGTCCCATCTTCCAGATGTTTCCTCATTGTACAGCTTTGAGACATCACCTTTCCCCTGCAGTTTGCCTCCTAACCACTCTAGAAATGTCTATGCTGCTCTCCTGTAGTTTAAAATTCCAGCTACAGCCCCCACCTCTCAAGGGTTTCTGGTCTGCTATTAAAATAAGTTCTCTTTGGTCTGTGGTTTTTGTATTATAGTTTTCTTGGTGTAAGCCAGTCACATAAATAATGGAAATAACTCGAGCTTGGTAGTCTCAGGTTTTTTCCACGTCTATGTCTTTGGGGGAATGTCAGCTTCATTGTTTGAGGGTTTCTTTTTCTTGGAGAAGAATCGGGTAATGTTGGCTTGCTGTTCTCTGAATGCAGGGTTAATCTGTTTTAATAATTGCTTTATGTGTACATGTTTGCTTTCTTTTGAAATTGGCACCCTTCCCAGTTTTCTTAGGTGCGCCAAATCAAAACCAACCATGATTTTTTTTTCTGTATTGTAGGTCCTCTTCCTGATGGATGGGAACAAGCCGTGACTCAGGATGGAGAAATTTACTATATAAACCATAAGAACAAGACCACCTCTTGGCTAGACCCAAGGCTTGACCCTTGTTTTGGTAAAGGCTCATCTTAAAACCTTCTTGGATATTTTTGATGGTGTGTGTGTGTGTGTGTGTGTGTGTGTGTGTGTGTGTGTGTGTGTAGCCTGGGTTGAGATGGGGATGAATGTTGTCAGCTAACTAGAATCACCCTTTCTCTCCTGTGTTGTTGAAAATGATCCTTGTAGCTACAGTAACAGCTGTCACATGACATGTGACAGCCTTCATTAGAAGCCTGGTGTCTGCCTGTGCTTACATTCTGAGAGCGATGGATGTCAGCCTGGCTGGGTATCACAGTGTTTACCACAAGAAATGTTCTAATGATTTTCTCCTTGTTTTGGAATTTATTATTATTTTTTTAGGTTGAGTTCTTTGGACAAAGCAATCAGTATTCCCCATATTTCACATAATCATCATTTGTGTAATGAGCTCTCTGTTCCCAAATGTCCACATTTTGTTAGGAGTTTGCTCATTATTCACTGCTTTTCTATCATGCTTCTTTACTGTTTTCAGTTTCTTCCATTGGGTTTCTGAGCTATGTTTCCAAAGCCATGGAAAATGAATCTAAAGAGAAGCAGATAATTGTGGTTGAAGCCCTCATCTTGGCCTAGCTAGCTGTGGTTAAATTAAAACAGTGTGCAGATCACTGAGTAGGTCAGACAGGGGTGCGGAAGGAGCCTTTTGAAGCTTTATGAGCTGACCTCATAACAGCCGGCCTTCCCAGAATGAAACAGGGAATCAACGCTGCGAATGCCATCAAAACACAACCCCAGGGGAGAAAGAAGGTTGAATCAGACCATTTCTGCAGAAAAAGACTCTGAGTTGTGCTCCTGGGTCTTGTGTATACTTTAAAAAAAAAAAAAACAGTTTTTAGGCTTGTCTCACATGCCAGCTGTGAGGACTGGTTGAACTGCCCATTCAAGGTAAAGTCAAAGGTGGGCTCAGACCCTGGACTGGCACTTTGACAGATACCCAGTTCTGCCTAAATGCCAGCTTCAAGACCTGTTTCGGTGTGAAAAGTAACGTGGCATGTTAGTAATTCACAGCTTCAGATTTTGCTTAATAATTGAATAAGCCTTTGTGGTTGAAATAGGAAGCTATGCAGGTAGAAAATGTAATAAATTTCCATTCGTATCACCTGGAATGGTAACAGTCATGTTGCCCTAAATTATATTTAATGAATTTAATTCTTCATATTAAACAAATTTAGCTCATCCACATTTAGTAAATTTTAAAGAGTGGTATGGCCTCGCCCCACAAGCTGATGAAAAATGATTAACAACTACAGAGATTAGGATTTAAGGTGTTTTTTTTTAAGTAAAAATAAAATAACTTTGATGTGAGCTTGTTTCATTATACCCACAGCTTGATCTTTTAAGGTGGAGAGGGTATTTTAAAAACCAACAAAAGTACACAACTTCCCCTCCATCTAACACACATTTGTATACACAAGCACACAACTAAATGTGCTAACAAAAGTTTTACCAAATTCTCTTATTGCTGTACTTTCCCTTCTTGGGCCCCTGTGTGTGTGTATTCCAGACAGGCTTGACAACATGCCAAAGCCTTTTATTTTATGGCTCGACTTTTAATCTGTTCCAGACCTTTTCTGCCAGAGCACTAGAGTGTAGCTGAAGGGGGCAGGGAAGAGATGCGTGGGTCTCTCTGATCTGGGGTGACACCAAATAGAGGCAAGCTGTTAGCTGCTGGATTTGAGTTTTTTTTTTTTTTTTCTTGAAATCTGAAGTTCTGTATAGTGGGTTATGTTTTATCTCTGCCAAAGAAATATAAACTCTTATTTCTGACTCTTGGAGCCATGTTAACACAAGCAAATGAGGAATTGACTTTCCTGCATTCTTCACCTCTATATTAAAAAAAAATCAACTAATTCTTAGGTTGGTTAGAAGGTATAAACTTAATTTTATTGCTGCTTCCAATGTCAAACCTTTTTATGTTTCTCGGCTCTTTAACTTGGAATATTGAAATAACTTGTTAATTCTCTACAACCCCCATGAAGTTAATTATGTAATTTTAGAAAATTAAATTTATTGGGAATTAGTTCTTTTTTCATGATTTTCTTGTTCTTTAATATTTAAAAACTATAAGTCTGATACTTAATATTTTGGAGACAATTAGTGATTTTATAGCAGTAAGCATAAAAAGTCTCAAGTGGAAATAATACCTGGAACATTGTAACATTACTGTTTTATAGTCAGGTGAATGGTTTTTCAGTGAAAGCTCCAATGCTGTTGTCCCTGTGGTTTGTGTATTAGATGGAGGAATATAATGTGGGCAATCTGTATTTTGAGAGACGACAACACTGTGATTAAAATGTTTGTTGTAAACAAAATATTGAAGCCAGAGATTTTGGGGAAAATTATGTCTGAGTTTTATAGGAAGTAATATCTATTTAAAAATTTAATTTGACATACATTAATCTTAGCCCATTTTTTTTAAATCTTAGCCCATTTTGACAGTTATTTTTATTTTTTTCATTTGAGGACAATATATCTAATGACAAAATAAAACCTTTAGAATTCATTGAGGACCAGACACCAGAAACTTATGAAACTAAATTGTAATTTCAGTAATGGTAGCTTGAGTTGAAAGAATGTCTGTATGTCATTATTTGATCTCTTGATACTTAAGGCTTGTGTCACCATGCCCAGTTTTTTTTTTTTTTCTGACCAAAAAATATCAACAGATAAACCTCAAACTTTGATATCATGCCTTAACTCAGGCTTTCTCGGTGGAAGGAATGCTAATGTTCTGATCCTGTAGGACAGCAAATGCCATGGACCCATCACTGGGCTCCAGACCACCTACATCTTCAACAGTATTAATGCTGGGAAAGATAGGGAATGTTCCCTGGATATGAAGCCTAGGGAAATGTGTTTATCCACCATTAAATAGGTAAGTGACAACTGAATTATCTGACACAGAATTTATAAGACCTTTAGATTGCATGTGATTCAGCTTGGAGAAGTACTCCTAAGATACCATCACTGGTGCTTGGGGAATTTCAAAGGAGGAAGTAGCCAGTAGTTATATACTTAGACCCTACATGTGATTCATCTTGAGGATATTGCCCAAAGGTAATGGAGTCCCCATGTGTGTGTGTCCCTGTCCCCACCCTGCCCCCAACCCTCCAGCTTGTGATCATACCCAGGGCTTTGTGCATGTAGTATCACTTTAAAAATGCCCAAGCCCAGCAGAGTTTCCAGTTAGAGAAGAGAATTGTAATGCTCACAGAGTTTATGTCCTTTTATTACCCAGAAATTTGCCTCTTTATGTTAAGTGTATTCTCCTTGAACCTTGGTCTGCCTATTTCTGCCTCCTAAGTGTTCTCTGATCTGTAACTGTTCACTCGTCACCTTTGATGCTCTTTTCATGTGTTAGTACCTCTGCGTGTGATGTATGAATATAAGTTCTCCATTCGGCAAGAAAAATAGCCTGCTGTTTTCTGTTCTCCAAGAACACATTTTTCCAATCCAGAGTAAAAGCTAGCACCCTCTTTTTTACTCAGTTCTACAAATTCAGTTGTTTTAAATTGGAGTGTAGAAAAATATTGCTTACATAGTTGGGAATTAGAGAGCCAATTTGGGGCCAGGGGAGATGGCTCAGTGGGTGAGGGAGCAAGCGTGAGGACCTGAGTTCAATCCCTGGCACCCATGCCAAGAGGCCTGTCATGGCTCATGTGCCTATGACCCCAGTGCAGGTTTGGTCCAGCTCCATGGTCAGCCAGTCTAACAAAAAAAAAAAAAACCAGGGAGCTTCAGGTTCTCATCTCAGAGGAATAAGGGGAAGAATGATAGAGGAACACACTGTAGTTTCACTTGACCATTGTACACACGGACACACACTGTACACATGTGCGTATCACACACACACACACACCGAGCCACCAGAAAAAGAGAACCAAGTTGTGATATTGCAAAATAGCTAGCCAACATAGGAAGGTACATTTTTCTGGACTTAATTTGACTCCATGTATATGTGACTGGGTAAGACTAGGTACTCTTGAATATTCCCAGTCCTGGGCTGTGAATGTAGCTCAGTAGTATTGCTCAGCCTGCACAAGGTCTTGGGATCAATCCCCAACACCACCAAAGCAAGTATTTGCAGTCTGTACTCAGCGGAGTTCGTGGTGCTGAGTCATGGGTTCTTCAGAACTCCTTTGGCTTGAAGTTACTTCTCAAGCCTTAATTTAGGCTTACTGAGGGTTCAAAGATAACTTTTGAACTATTTATTGTTCCCTTTAAGTTTAGCTTTTGGTCTTTTGATCACAGTTGGGAATGACTTTTGAAGAGGAGACCAGTAAATCTCTTAACCTTTAATCTAATGATAAGCCCTATCAGGAGGGACTGCTGGCAGACATCTGGTGGGGTGGAGGAGTGAAGCATGTCCACACTCCACCAGTAGCATCGCCCACAATAGGAAATCACATGAAAACGCATCTAAACTTGGTTCAGGCTGTTTTCCAGAAGCATGATTCAAGATAGGCCATTAAAGGTTGTTCCCATCGTCTTCATGGCAGTTTTTCAGCTTGAAAGCTCTCATTTTCTGAAATGAATATTGTAGGACATCAGATTATTGAATGCATTTCAAAAATGGCTCAATTCTTGAACTTGGCAGTTTAAAAAATTGTCAAATTTAGTGAAACAGTACCAAAATAAATTATCAATATGGTAAATAATTTTCCTATTGTTTTTCCAGTGTGAGTAGGCCTGTGCTGATAAAGTTAATTTAAGTTAAATTAATAGGTAATTTCTACTTGATGGCTATATCAGTGATCTAAAAGTTAATGTAGTGTAGTTAATGTTCAGTTAAAAGTTAATGTAAAGGGCTGGAGAGATGGCTCAGTGGTTAAGGCACTCACCTCCAGTGCCTAAGGCCCTGGGTTCAATTCCCCAGTTACCCACATATGCCAGACCCACAAAGTGGTGGCCCTGGTGTTTTTTTCTCTCTCTCTCTCCTTGAAAAATAAATAAATAAAATAAAATAAACATTTTTTTAAAAAGTTGATGTAAAGTATAGTACATATTCTAGTCCTTGCTTATATAAAATTACTCCTAATTTTTTGGTTTTGTTTTGTTTTTGAGATAGGGTCTCTCTTTAGCCCAGGGTAACCTAGAATTCACTACCTCTGCCTCTTAAATCCTGGGATTAAAGATGTATACCACAACACCCGGCTTTCATTCCTTTTTTTTGTTTGTTTTTTTGTTTTTTGAGGTAGGGTCTCACTCTAGCCCAGGCTGACCTGGAATTCACTATATAGTCTCAGGGTGGCCTCGAACTCATGGCGATCCTCCTACCTCTGCCTCCCGAGTGCTGGGATTAAAGGCATGCGCCACCACGCCCGACACATTCCCAATTTTTAATATTAATTTCCTGAGATACGATCTTCCCCTAGGCCCAACCTGGCACAGAACTCTCACTGTCATAAGACTGGCTGTCCTTCCTCATCTTCCTGTGAGCTGTCATCACAGGCAGAGCCACCATGCCCAGCACATAATTTACATGTCATCATGGTTAATCAATAATTTAATGACTTATTTATGTTATTAAAGTTCATACTATCAAATGTGAAAACACACACAAATACCTTATTTCTAAAAAATGGTTTCAAGTTCTATTTGTGTTAACTTTAAAATACACTAAAGGAGCTAGATGTTGCTTACTGTGTGTTATGTGAGCCCAGAAAAATCGTGGACAAAGTCAATCTTTCTTGAAAGAAATTAGGAGTACTTAGAACAGTAGAGCAGAGTGGCTCAGGTTTTGGGTTTTGTTTTGCTGTCATTTTGTTCTGCTTCTCTGTTTGCCAAGGTCATTTCAGAAATCACTCTAGCCTTATGCCTCAAACCATCAGGCTGGTTGCCACAACAGCACCCCGCTAACGAGGGGTGGAAGCTGTGAGCAGTGTTTGAGTGCCAGGTATATGTCGGGCAGCCATGGGAAGGAGGTGCAAGTTAATAAAGTAAATTTTAACTAGTGCATATACTGAAGGATAGTAAGTAGATGCTTTGGGAGGAAACCGTGTGTGTGTGTGTGTGTGTGTGTGTGTGTGTGTGTGTGTGTGTGTGTGTGTGTGTGTATGGTCAGAGGAAGCCAAACAAGGGTATGCATCTCTTACAAATTCTGCTGGTGAAAAGTACTCATAATAATAAATTATATGAAATTAGAAATAAAGCTACAATTATTGGGGCCCATGTAGTCCTTACTTAAAAATGAATTCATACTGGCAGATAAAAATAAAAAGGTGGAGGCCGGGTGTGGTGGTACACACCTTTAATCCCAGCACTTGGGAGGCAGAGGTAGTAGGATCGCTGTGAGTTCAAGGCCACCCTGAGACTACATAGTGAATTCCAGGTCAGCCTGGACTAGAGCGAGACCCTACCTCGAAAAACCAAATAAATAAATAAATAAATAAATAAAAAGGTGATTCTCCTTTTTAAAAAAAAAAATATTTGCAAGGGGGGAGAGAGAGAGAAAGAGAATGTGTCCACCAGGGCCTCTAGCTGCTGCAAATAAACTCCAGATATATAGACTACTTTGAGCATCTGGCTTTATGCCGGTACTGGGGAATTGAACCATAGTCCTTAGGCATTGCAGGCAAGCGCCTTAACCACTGAAGCATCTCCCCACCCCAAGTTTCCCTTGCCTTTAGAGAAGTAACCCTAGTATCTGAACTATTTTTTTAAATATATTTGCAAGGTGGACATAGTAGCACACGTCTTTAATCCCAACACTTGGGAGGCAGAGGTAAGAGGATCACTATGAGTTTGAGGTCTCCCTCAGACTACATAATGAATTCCAGGTCAGCCTGGGCTAGTGAGGCTCTCCCTTAAATATATATGTGCATATGCAATAAGGGAGGGGAAGGATGAGCATACTGGGCCTCTTGTTGTCGTGCATAAACTCCAGACACATGCACCACTTTGTGCATCCAGCTTTACGAGGGAACTGGGGAACCAGGCCATCAGGCTTAGTAAGCAAACACTTAGTAAGCAAACTGCTAACTCTCCCCAGCCCTGAACTATTTTTTCCAGATGTACTTTAAATTGTCTTTCCCTAGGAGGGGAGGAATGTGGTTGTGCTCCAGGGATAGAGAGCACTGAAGTGAGGTAGAACACTCTTCTCCCATTTCATCTTATTCAGCACTCCACCTGCCCAAAAGCACTTCATCACATGCTGAGGAGGAAGTGTTGTCCTGAATTAGTTATCTGTCAATCTGTTTACCTGTCTATCTATCTATCCCCTTTTTTTGTTTTTGGTTTCTGGAGCCTGATCCTGCCTCAGCTTCCCAAGTGCTGAAATTACAGGTATGTGACACCACACCTGGTTCTGCTAGGTTATTGGTTTATTTTTGCTTCATCCACATTTGTATTATTTGAAAAATGCCAGTGTTTTGATCAAACGGAGGAGAAAACGATAGATATTGTTACCAGTATTTTTAGCAGTTAAAGATGAGAATACTTTAATCTTGGGGATGAACTTGGGAAGGGACAGAAGTACAGCATCTATGAGGGAGAGGGACATTGCTGGCGACGAGTCCTAGAGTAAGGGACTGGAGTAGTTGAACTATGTAATCACCCGGGAAATGCACATGGAAACCACAGCCAGGAACTCGCTTGACTCCCCCTTGGATGGCCAGAATGAAAAAGACATAACATCAGGTATTGGCCAGAGTGTCAAGAGATTGATATGTTACAGGTGGGATTGAAAATTGATGCAGTCACTTTGGAAAATAGTTTGGTAGTCAGTCCCTCAAGAAGTTAGCCATAACCTCCCCATGTGACCAGGCATTGTATTCCTAGACATCTCTACGGATTTGAAAGTATATGTCCACACAAAACCTGTACATAAATACTTATAGTAGTATTCATGGTTACCAAAAAGTGAAATTGAGTCAGGTGTCCAATTCATAGATGGACTAACAGAAGATGGTCTCTCTAAAGACGGGCCAGTATTCTGCAGTCAATGGGTACAGTGTTAATACATACTACATAATAATACTACATAATACATCGTGGATGAATCGTGAAAACAGCAGCTTAAGTCAAGCCGCACTTAGAAGGTTCTATATTGCTTGATTCTGTTGGTGTGAAATGTTCAGAATAGGGCAATAGTGGTTTCTGGGAGTGAGAGGGAGGCATTAGGGACTGAACTATTCATGGATACAGGGTTGTTGAGATGGTCAGAAGTTAGATGGCCACACAGTTGACAGATGGTTTTTAAAACTACTGAAATGTATATGTCAAAGAGGTGAATTTTATGGCATATGAATTTTACTCAAAAATAATTCCTAAGAGGGATGACTTTGTCATTTATGTTCGTGGCTGAGTTAAGTGTCAGGAACCCACCTTTACATATTGATAATAGATTGAGTAAGCTCTAAGATTAGGGTATTTATTATCAGGGTCTTGCTACGTGGTCCAGACTGGCCTCAAACTCACGATCCACCTGCTGCAGCCCCCAGAGTGCTAGGACTGCAGGCACACACACCATGCCTGCCTGTGGGCCCTAAATCCTTTACTCCTATTGTGTGTGGCAGATTTCATGGGGATTGAATAGTAAATTTACTGTGCCAATTTACTGTGAGTTTTTCTGATACTCTATTCTTCAAATCATGTAAACACAACCAGCCCTAGGGCAACTTGTTGTTTGAAGGTCAACAGAAAATCCTTCATTTCTTTCTGTAGGCATTAGACAAAATAAAGAAGTGTTTTTGTTATGAGAGAATTGATATGACTTCATGTTTTAGAGCAAAAGTACTTCTTAGTTTATACTTGCTAAAGTTAATAGAAATTAATTTTATTATTCCATACTCAAGACTAACAGATCTGCATTACTTCATAATAGTGCACAGTTTTGCAGTTACAGATTGTGTGAAGTTATGTCAGAAGATTTAAGGGCTTGACTTCAGAAGGAAACTTGAGGCAAGACCTGTGGTGTTTACCTCCTGGCTTTCTTTTGGGAGGGCACTCTTCTTTTTCAGTCTGGGAGTGACTGGTTTGTCACCACATCCCTCTCCTGAGTGATTTGTTAAAGCCATTATTAGTCTTTTGTCATATACACAACACAGACTGAATCTTAACATGTGGAGTACCTTTTAATCTTAAAAATTCCGACATTTTTCAAGAGTTTTTTCCCTTTGCCTTTTAGAGATTTTATTAAAAGTAGAAACATGGGGAAGAAGCTGCTGATGCTCCCCCACCCTGCTCCCTCACTGCCCCTCAAAACAAGAGCAGCAACAAAGCTTTTGTCTCTGGCTTGTAAGGCCCTTGCTGCACCATGTGGGCCACTCTGAGCTTTGTAAAATGCTGAAGGTGCTCAGAGGTGGAGAGCAGGGCACTTCTGGGGAGGGAGGAATGTAAGCTTAGGTAGACAGATGAGGTTAAGTGAGCTTTTTCTGGGGAAGAAGCCTCCTAGCGCAGCTGTGTCTGCCCGCGACACTTAAGAAAGCACATAGAAAGGGATCATCGTGGTCCCCACACCCTCTGTTGCATTTTCTTCTGTGTAATGTTGTGCACTGGCTCTCCCAACATCTTTTGAGACCCTGATGGTCCATCTCTGCTTTTGTGGCTTTGAATAGTCAGGCAAGTTCCGAATTGAAGCCGAACATGTGTGAGCTAGCTTCAGCTGCCTGTGCCCGCAGTGGAGGATTACTGCTCCCTTCACTGCTCAGGGAGCTGGTGGGGAGAAGCTGAGGATGCTTACCTCTTACTGTGTGCTGTTTTATTATTGTCCGATTTTATGTGAAAATAACATTTTTGTTTGGTTGGTTTTGATGTTTTTGTTTTGTTTTGAGGCAGAGTCTCACTCTAGTATAAGCTAGCCTTGAACATTAGCTGAGGTTGTCCTTGAATTTGTGATCCTCCTGCCTCAGACTCCCGAGTGCTGGATTCAGGTGTGCATCACCATGATAGCCCCAATTGATTTTCACTAAATATATTTTATAAATAACTGATTTAATATTTTGTTACTTTATACATTTAGTGAGCTTTATCTGATTTTTAAAAAAATACATTAGATATTCAAGAGCTCTAGATCGGTATTAAAATCATTTGTGTTTTGTTGTTCTAGTACTTTTCAAGTACACATGGGCCATACTCTAGCAATTTTTAAAAAATATTTGTTTGAGAGAGAGAGAGAGAGAGAGAGAGAGAGAGAGAGAGAGAGAGAGAGAGAGAGAGAGAGAAAGGGGGGGTAGACAAAGTAGAGAATGGGTGCACCAGGGCCTCCAGCCACTGCAGACAAATTCCAGACACATGCACCACCTTGTGCTTCTGGCTCTACGTGTGTACTGGGGAATTGGACTCTGGTCCTTCTGCTTTGCAGGCAAATGCCTCATCCACTAAGCCATTTGTCCAGCCCTAGTAATTTTTTTTTAATTACTTGAAACTGAAAATATTTTTTCCAATAAGTGTTCGCTCTAGGCCCCAGTTTTTGACATGACACTATTCATCCTTGGATGCCAGATTACTCCCCCAATTCACAGTATGAGCCATGTATCCGTGTGGATATGTACTGGGGGGAAAATGCTTTATAAGAGAGTCCCTTGTTGAATTGTTACCATTCATCTTTGTGCATGCAGATTTTCTAGGAAAGCCAAATGTGCATAGCTTTTGGAATCAAAGACATACATGGAAGCAAAACAGTGAATGGAAGAGGGGATGGATATCTGGAAGTGTGGCACCATTAATGTTTAGAAATAAAATACCTACCGCTCTTTGGGGCTCTACAATAGAATAGTGACCTCAGGTTTGCAGTTCAGAAAACTGAAGACTAACCAAGTGTGGTGGCACACACCTTTAATTTAATCTCAGCACTTGGGAGGCAGAGGTAGAAGGATTGCTATGGGTTCGAGGCCAGCCTGGGAATACAGAGTGAATTTCGGGTCAGCCTGGGCTAGAGCATGACCATACCTCAACCCCCCCCCAAAAAAAAAAACCTGAAGACTAGATGAGTTGTTAAGTTGGTATGTCCACTATCCAGATTTACTGCACTCTAAAGCCCTTCCCCTTTGTATATTATATACCATGGTACCTGTTGATTGTACATCTGTGTTGGGGAACAAATAATTTTATTAAGTAAGTCTATTGGTACTTGGCTAATCTTTCCTTTCAAATGGTTAAATTTTTACCCTATTCATTCCCTATAAAATAAAGTATAAGCCATAATTATCCTTTATACGTTTTATTCTTATAAAGACCTTTTATAGTCACTGGGTATGATTTTTTTTTCTGGTTGTATGAAAGAATAACAAGGCTTTATTAAATAAGTGATCAAGTAGTACATTGTGTTTTGACCTCCTGTCTTGCGTTTTCCAGACAAAATAATAAAATAAGATAGCCAAAAAGACATAATTGAGGTCATTATCATGAACAAAAATCTCAATAGGTCAGAAAATAGCAGTATACAAATCAATGAAAAAGCAGTATTGGAGCCTGTCAGGTGGAAGAACCATAAGCTTCTAGGGATATTGAGACACAAATGTTAAGAACAAGGAAGAAAACATAGAAAAGCAGGCTATGTGGTGAAGCCAGGTAGACAGCCAGTCATGCCTTATCTAGTACAGAAGTACTTAGAAGAGCTGACTGTAAGCCAAGTCCACAAGAATCAAGTTTTGTAGAGCCCATATCATTTCTCGTTCTTTTAACCATAATGCAATTAAAGTAAAACCTGATGATTCAAAAGGCAGCTTAAATATGGCTTACGTGGCTGACTCTTAAAACATGAAGGTACAACTGAGAAAACGTGAAGATCAGGCCAGGCATGGCCATACGGGCCCAATCCCAACACTTTGGGAGGCTGAGGCAGGAGGATCAAAACTTTGAGCCAAAAAAAAAAAAAACTTTGAGCCAGGGACTGGTGAAATGGCTCAGCCTTTAAAAGTGCTTGCTTGCAAAGCCAAGTGTTCAAGTTTTACTGTACCCATGTAAAGTCAGGTGCACTAAGTGACGCATGGCATCTAGAGCTCATACATGGTGACAGAAGGTTCTGTCACACCCATACTCACTTTCTCTGTGTCTCTTAACCAAATGAATAAATAAATGAAAAAAAAAGTTTTTAAAATGGTTGAGGCTATTGATGAGATTTTTGCCTTGAAAGCAAAACAGAACAAACAACAGAAAAAAATGATAAAGATCACACTTGAATCCCAGCACTTGAGGGGCAGAGGTAGGTGAAAATTCCCCAGCCATTCACTAAAGCAGGACAGTTATTCCTTTGCATCAAAATCAAACCCATGCCAGCACTAAGCCATCTCCTCAGCCCTCTAATCAGTTTTATTATGATTTTTATAATCATGCTATTTATATGGTTATGTGTAGGGGTGGATAAAAGTATTATTAAAACTAAATTTTTCATCAGAAGTTCTCATAAATGTGTGAACATTTTAAAACAATTTTTAATTACACATGCTCACCGCCTATCTTTAGGAAGATGCTATTGAGCCAACTCATTCTAAAACACTGTATTTATGCAGGGAATAAATCAAACATTAAACATGTACAAACTATATTTCAGGTGATCAAATAACTTGAGGAAATTATTATTTAATACTTGAAGAAACAAAAAAATAACCATTTTGGAGCTTCTAGTAAAGCAGCGACTTAAAAGTGCCATTTAGGGCTGGAGAGATGGCTCAGCAGTTAAGGCACTTGCCTCCAGTGCCTAAGGCCCTGGGTTCAATTCCCCAGGACCCACATAAGCCAGACCCACAAGGTGCTGGCCCTGGTACGTGCTCTCTCTCTCTCTCTCTCTCTCTCTCTCTCTCTCTCTCTCTCTCTCTCTCTCTCTCTTTCTCTCGCTCTCTCGCTCTCTCTCTCTCTGCTTGAAAATGAATAAATATTTTTTTTTTAAAAAGTGCCATTTAATTGAAGAAGACCTAGAATTCAAATAAGATTCACCTTATGGACCTTGTTTAGTTTCTGTTTTAAGCAATTCAGAATGTTTGTTTTAATCCCATTGACAGAGAAACTTAAACATGGGACAGACACTTGATAATAAGGAACTGATATTTTAGCAATGTAATCTTGGCATGATAATTTACTTTTAAGGATTTCTTTCAGAGGTATGTATTAAAATTATGAATAAAAGTTAATAATGTTTTCTGAAAATAATTGGAAAAGTAGATAGACTGGAGGTAAAACAAGCTTGGCTTGATCACCTGGAAATTAATTAGTAATAAGTACATAAGGATTATTGTATTATTTTGTTTCTCAGTGTGTTTATAGAATTAACTTTAAAGATAAAATATATGTTTGTAGCATGAAATATTCTAAAGAGCTTATGAGTTGTGGAAACCGCAATAGTTATCCCTTTCTGAAAACGCCCTTATAGGCACACCCAAAGGTGTGTCTCCTAGGTGATTTTAAGTCTCATGTGGATATGGTTAACAATGATGACTAACCATCATAGGGATTGAACCTAGGACCTGGCAAGTGTTATCACACTGAACTAGACCTACAGCCCAAGAAGGTTCTTAATCAGACAGTAGGAAAGTCTGATGAGTTTGCTCAAGAAGATGTCATTCACCAAGCAACTAATATTTTATAACAAAGGATACATGAAAAATCAGCACAGAGAATTTGCCTGAAGACTAGTAACTTAAAATTACTTCGGTGTGTTATTTGAGATTTTTCAGGCAAAGTTTGTGAGAGATTAGTCTAAATTCCTTTTCTTTTAATATCCTTCTAATGAATGTGGTTATAAACTGCCCTCACTAAGTGTTAAGATGTGTCTGGAAGAGGTGGTTTATGGTTATTCTTATTTCTAGGCCTAGGGAGTTTTCTGATCAGTATATCCTAACAATGTAAACTTTTAAAAATACTGAGATAGGGCTGGAACGATGGCTCAGCAATTAATGCACTTGCCTGCAAAGTCTAATGGCCTGGGTTCAAGTCCCCAGGACCCATGTAAAACCAGATGTAGTGGTGCGTACAACTGGAGTTCCTTTGCAGTGGCTGGAAGCCCTGGCACGCCCATTGTCTCTCTTGTGTCTCCTATCTCTCTCTCTGCTTACAAATAAATTAATTTTAAAAACTTATAAAAATACTGAAATGGACAAGGTGTGGTGGTGTGCGCCTTTAATCCCAGCACTTGGGAGGCAACATAGAAGGATCACTGTGAGTTCAAGATCAGCCTGGGACTATAGAGAGTTCTAGGTCAGGCTGGGCTATAGTGAGACCATACCTCAAAAGAAAACATACTGAGCTGGGTGTCTGGAATGAGTTCTCTGGAAATGGAAGCAGGAGGAATGCTACAAATTTGAAGCCAGCTTGGGCTGTATAGTAAGTTCTAGGTTGACCAGGACCACATAGTAAAGACCCTATCTAAAAAAAGAAAGGAAGGAAGGAAGGAAGGAAGGAAGGAGAAGGTATTTGTATTAGTTACCATTCTCTTTGAGCTAAGAAGGACTGTTTTATTTTGGCTTAAGAGACGTATGTAGTCCATCATGGCGGGGAAAGCATGGTGGCAGAAGTAGGCAGCAGCTGGTCACATTGTCCCGCAATCAGTAAACAAGAGATAGGATTCAACTATCTTTTTATTATTATTTTATTTATATATTTTTTATTATTATTTTTATCATTTTATTCAGTCTGGGACCCCAGTCTATGTGGATACTGACCACATTAAGGGTTGGGTCTTCCACCTGATTTAGCCTAATCTAGAAAATCCCTTATAGACGTGTCCAGAAATTGTTTTCCATGGTGATTCTAAATCCCGTCAAATTGACAATCAGGATAACATCACAGTATCTGGAAGAAAAAAAAAAACTTATTTACTGCTTTGTTTTTCTCCTTCCCCACACTAAACATAAACATGCAGTACTAAGGCTTGAGCCCAGGGCCTTGTGCGTGCAGGACAAGTGCTTTACCACTGAGCTATGAACTACATCTAGCCCTGTACTGCCATTCACATTGATTTTTTTTTTTGAAAATATGTTTTATTAATATTACTTTTTGCTGTTTTACTTTTCAAGGTAGGGTCTCACTCTAGCCCAGGCTGACCTGGAATTCACTGTGTAGTCTCAGGGTGGCTTTGAACTCACAGTGATCCTCCTACCTCTTCGTTAACATTTTTATGTACAGCTTTTACCTGCTCATTGTGGTTAATCTACAATTTGTTAAGTGTTTTATCGGTAACAGAAAATTACTAGTTCCTAACCTTCAAATGGTGTATTAAACTGGGCATGGTGGCACATGCCATTAATCCCAGCACTTAGGAAGCAGAGGTAGGAGGATCGCTGTGAGTTCGAGGCCAGCCTGGGACCACAGAGTAATTCCAGGTCAGCCTGGGTTGGAGTGAGACCCAACCTCGAAAAAAACAAGTAGTATATTATACAGGCTCCAGAACAAACCGTGGCCAATTGTTTAGCAAGGGCATGATGGTGTCGAATGCTTGTTGAGTGCTTGCAGGATTGCTTGGTCTGAGTGTTCACTGTAATGTCTTACTGCACTGCTTCATTGGGGTATGAGCGGATACAGTAAGGGTTGGCCGCTTGGGTGAGCTTTCCTACTCAGAGTGCATTCATTATCTTGGTTGTTTTGGATTTATATTTTTGTAATACTTAATATTCATAAGCATTCAACCTGTAGTTACACCCTCAGAGTGTCTGTGCCTCATTGTTTGTTCTCTGGAGCTCCATGTTTGTTCTTCCTGTCTCATGACAGTGGTGATGACAACCGTAAGTTTGTGTCACCCGTGCACTTTACTGGGTTCTAGGGGATATTTCTAGTGGTGCTACCCAAAAAGCTACATTGAATATCAGGTGCTTTTTTTTTTTTTTCTTTTTTCAGTATCATCCTTTAGTATTTTCAAGACAGATTTTTGTTTAATTTCAGCCATGAACCAGCGGATCAGCCAGAGTGCGCCCGTGAAACAGCCGCCCCCCCTGGCTCCCCAGAGCCCACAGGGGGGCGTCATGGGCGGGAGTGGCTCCAACCAGCAGCAGCAGATGCGGCTGCAGCAGCTGCAAATGGAGAAAGAGAGACTGAGGCTGAAACAGCAGGAGCTGCTGCGGCAGGTGAGGCCACAGGTTAGAATCCAGCCTTCCTCTTTCGGGGCTTTGGTTTTCTACATGAACTTGGGTATGTTTCACTCTAGCATAGATCCATTACAGAGGAATGTTATCACTGTGTGATAAAGGCGACACTGAAGCATTCTATCTCATCTGTCCTTGTCTTGTTTCTTGACTGGCCCTTGATCACATGGGATGTAACTCCAGATCCTGTATCAAGAGCTGCTGGAGCCAGACATGATGGTACACACCTTTGATCCCAGTACTTGGGAGACAGATGCAGGATAATCAAGTCCAACCTCAGCTGCATATTGATTTCAAGGCTAGCCTGTGCTACAACCCTGTCTCAAATAAGAATTTTTAAAATCATTACAGTCGAACAGAAAACAGGAAACAAGGATAACTCCTCAGATACATGGAATTGTGGATTACTATTTCTGAGATTTCACAATGATAAAACCATGACATTGCTTGGGGAGAACATCATTTAGTTGTTTATTGGACCACCCACCAGTATGATAATTCTTGAGCGACAGTTGCATTTCTGTATTGCTAGGTCTAGCAGTTTTCATTTTAAACAATACAAATTTTCTCTGTGTGTCTTAGATGTACTTGCTTGTGGGTATTTTTCATGTTATGGATGAGGAGGACATAACAGTGAGGAACATGACACCCTTTATGACCACTTCTGTTTGTTTTCTTTCAGAAAAAAAAAAAACATTGGTCTTTAGGCTGTGTAACAGTAGATAATTCCTCATCTCAAAATTAAGCTTCTAGGTTGGGGCTATAGAATAATGGTAGAGCACTTGCATAGCATATGTGAGTCCCTGGGATCAAGAATCCCAGCGTCACCCCAAAAAAAGTTTTGTTTTTAATTTTTGGTTTGTTTTTTTTATCCGTGTGTTTAAGATATTATTGGCATATTGAGGATTTGGTCTTAGGTTGGGCATACAGATCTGTTTAAATGTTTATGTGAGCATGTTGAAGAGCTAAGATAGCAGAGTAGTGACAGTACAGAAGCTTGAAGTGCCTGGAAATAAAACATCCTTGTCCCTTTTCTCTAACTTTCTCCTCCCGATATAAAATAACTTTTGTTCTCCCATCCCTGAAATAATTCTGTTTAAAGACATAAAATACATATCTCTATACCATTTCCCTTCCCAACTCGTAGCCTACTATGCATATTTACAGTCAGATGTAGGCTAGGGAGATGGCGCAATGGATAAATTATTCACCTCAAACTGGAGTACCTGAGTCTAATCCCCAGCCCGCCCCACCCTCCCATAGAAAAACCATAGTCTGTGATCTCAGCATGCTAATGGCAAGATGGGAGAGTTTCCAGGAAGTCTATGGTGAGGCCAGCAAAGAACATAAGCTGAGTGAGAATCCAGAGAGAAAACCTACCTCAAATGAGGTGGGCAGGCGACAACTGACCCGGAAGTTATCTGACCCTGCACATGTGCTTTCACACACATGCACACACATAAATAAATGAATAATATTTTTAAATCGATTATGTATTCTATTTCTGTTAACAGAATGTAGACCTTTAAAGATGGAGGGTCTACAGCCATACCACCCTGAAAGTGCCCTATCTCATCTAAAGATGGGAGGATTGGGGGTTTTAAGGCTATCTTTTTAAAGTGTCATCAATTAGAGTGTTGTTAAAAAATATACATGAACCCATCATCTCAGAATTTTGATTTGGGTATTAGGAGTTGGTACCTGAAGGAATAATTAAATTAAGCAATGGAATCACAGAGAGCCATCATTAAACTGTGCGTGCTCTGTCATAATGTGTCTGTGTAATCCAAGTGTGGCTGGCGTCAAAGGTAGATGCCATGTGGAAATGGTCTTGAAAGACTGGTCGTAAAAGTGCAGGAGGGCAGCTGTTCCTTCGAGACTTCCCAGCCAAGTGCATGAAAGAAGGGCATTGGTCACTTACATAAAACTGCTTTGTCCAAACAAGGTAACAACACTATTGAGAATTCAGTTTGTGTCTATTAGAGTAAATCAATGTGAAGATCTGTTTGCACAGGCTGTTCTCATTGTCTTTGTTTTGTGGTGACAGAGTACTGTATGGTCTAAGTAAGCAAGTCTCAATTTCATATGAATGAGGGATATCAAAAATCAAGAAACTTTAGATTTCAAAGGGTGTTTAATTGGTAATGCTGTTTTTGGTGATAATTTTTGAAGTTTAGAAATGAGCTGTTTGCCAATTTTGTTGTTGCTAGATGAGCCTGGCTTCTGGTGTGCGAAATGCTGCTACTTAAAAGGTTCTTCTTTCCAGGGAATTCTCCTAAATTCTAGTCATTCTTACTCTGGGTGATGGGTCCTGGATAGAGAGCTTTACCTCCTTTAAAAGGTGACCTCTTTTTGTTACCTCCTTTCCTGCCTTATGTTGAAGGACAAATCTGCTCTATTTTCTTGCTAATGGACTGTACCTGTAGGGTTTGTTTTTGTTTTAGCAATTAGTATAAATAAAGCTTATCTCAAATCTTCTTGTGAGCTGCTTCTTCCCGCAGTTAGATCTTATCACTAAAACTAAAACATCAAACATTAATTTTACCTGCTTCATTTAGTGCAGAAGCAAAGAATCTACCTGACTGTTAATACGTTTTATCTTGGTCCTGACACCTCCAATCTTGCTTTCCTGTCCTCGGTGCTATTAAATCTTGAGAGCGCTCAGCTCAGTTTTGTTACCTGGAGACTCCACTGGCTCCTGTCCTCCTCAGCCTGCTGCTTCTTGGGAAGCTTGGGAATTCTGTGCTATGGTGAGATGTCTGGATACAGTTTGTAAGTCAGCCTACACAGCCAAACCATGTGGCTTAAAGTAATTTTTACCCGTCTTATTTTTTACTCTTAGGCAATGCGGAATATCAATCCCAGCACAGCAAATTCTCCAAAATGTCAGGTAGGCTCTTATATGATGTTTTAGCATTGGGGGAAAAAGATACTAAATTAGGAAAGAGAGATACTGTGTTCCAGGGACCTGTCCTCACTGGAGAAGCCAAAGTATATAACTGAGTCATCTTTCTACTAAGGCACGTTAGCCTTACCTTTCCAGGAGAGCATGGACGGTCTACCCTGCTCATTCCTCCCAGGGAGGATCTAGTATTTATTCTTGGAGAATCTGCAGCTCTTCCTGCTCTGCATGGAAAATGGTATATTCTATCAGCCTTGGAATAGGTCTGATTTTCATTTGAGTAGCAGAAAATAGTTGTTTTTTTTTTTTAATATTTTTATTTGAGAGAGAGAGGCAGAGAATATGGGCGCACCAGGGCCTCCAAGCCACTGCAAATGAACTCCAGACACATGCGCCCTCTTGTGCATCTGGCTGTGATGGGCACTGGGGAATTGAACTCTGGTCCTTCTGCATTGCAGGCAAATGACTCAGCTGCTAAGCCATCTCTTCAGCCCTAGTTGGTTTTTTTTAACTGATTTAAAAGAATTAGTAAATTGAACCATATTTTTTAAGTAGCATTTGTTTATATAGTTGGGCAGGCTAGTTTTAGAAATCATATCTAGTCATATTTTGAAGAAAAGAAAACATTTCCTGGTGGACATATTAAAAGAGGAATATCAAAGCAATCTGAGAGAAGGCCCTGCTTGGTTTATGCTTCAGGTCTTGTTGACTTTTATTTTTGTTTCTCCTGATGAACTCCGGGCCATACTACTTCTAAGAGCATCAGATGGAGATGGGAGGGGGGCAGCCATCTTTCCTTCCTAACAGATGCCTGAGTTGAGCCATCTCTTCTAGAAAGCAGAGGTTTAGTGTCTGTGGTAATTAAGATTTATAGAAACTAGGACCCAGGGGAATAGTGTTCTTTTGGATGGTCAGAAACAGCCACGTCACAAAGCACCTCTCACTCTTTCCCTTTTTACATTTTTTCTCTTCATCTCCCTGTCTCCCTCCCCATCTCTTTTCCTTTCTAGAGTCTCACTATGTAGCCCTATGTTATATAGGCTAATATCACACTTTGTGATTCTACTGCCTCAGCCTCCTTCCTAGGTGCTGGGATTGATTGTAGGCATGTACTACCAGATCCTGAGCCAAACACCTTTTCTGTGTAGCTCATTTGCACCAGACCAAGTAAGCTTGTTGCTTTGGAATCTGATGTTAAAGTGAAAATTGGCAGAGTGTCACCCACCTTGGAGGGCACCGCTATTCACTTATTGGAGCACCTGCGGATAAAGTTGGACACCGTCTTCAGAGACCCATTAACTTTGTAAGAGCGAAACTGTTTTTCTTTATTTGTCCCATTAATGCCTACATGTAATCAAAAGACCAAGTAAGTGCATGACAAATCCTCTCCCAAAGGAGAATGTGGTCATTCTTTAGATCAGGCCACAAACACATCTGACTGATAGGCAAAGAAGTAGTGGATCTCACAAAATGAAACAGTTTTTCCTCTGAGGTGTTTCTCCAAGGAGGTTTTATTAGCAACACTTGAAGTGGAAACTGACGTGGAAGCTGATGTTAAAGTGAAATTTGGATTCATATAAGAAGTCCTGTCAGCCAAAAGTGGATGCTGAAATTCTCTCTCAGTCCTACTCACATCTGACACCTTGAGTCTGGCAAATAAATGTTTCTAGGACTCCATTTCATTTTTAAATAGAAAGTGGTTGCTGTGTTAAAGTTACTAGCAATTGCTTGCTTACTCTTTGGTCTTTGAAACAGGATGTTATTCTATAGCACCGGCTGGCCTGGAATTGTGATGATTCTCCTATTCACCCTGTTGCACCCCTTACAGGCGTGAGTCACCACAGCCAGCTTGATGCTTACTTTAGTGAGATTTTAAAAAGGACCTTGAGCAGGCTGTGCAGCTTAGTGGTAGAACACATGCTCAGTACTCATGAGGTGCTGGGTTCAAACCCTAGCAACACCCCCCTGAAAAAATGACTCATAATTTTAAATTAAGGTATTTCTATTCCTTACGCTTATACAAGACAAAAAGAAAAAGAAAAAACCTAAAAGCTAGGTTTAAAAAAAAAA